>CASCKD010000085.1:0-249000 GCA_949152435.1 Gastracanthus pulcherrimus
AGGATTGATGGGTTCAGGGTTGATCGGTTCATGGGTTCAGGATTCATGGGTTCTGGGTTCATGGGTTCAGGGTTCAGAGTTATGCGATCTTGGGTTAAGGGTTCATGGTTCATTGGTTCATGGGACCAGGGTTCATGGGTTCAGGGTTCAGAGTTATGGGTTCATTTGTCCATTGGTTCATGGGTTCATGGGCTCAGGGATCATGGGTTCACGGTTCATGGGTTCACGGTTCATGGGTTCAGGGTTCATGGGTTCAGGGTTCATGGGTTCAGGGTTCATGGGTTCAGGGTTCATTCGCCATTGGTTCACGGGTTCATGGGCTCAGGGATCATGGGTTCATGGGTTCAGGGCTCATTGGTTCAGGGCTCATGGGTTCAGGGTTCATGGGTTCATGGGTTACGGGTTCAGGGTTCATGAGTTCAAGGTTCATGGGTTCAGGGTTCATGGGTTCAGGGTTCATTGGTTCAGGGTTCATGGGTTCATGGGTCCAGGGTTCATGGGTTCAGGGTTCATGGGTTCAGGGTTCATGAGTTCATGGGTTCATGGGTTTTGGGTACATGGTTTATGGGTTCAGGTTTCACGGCTTCAGGGTTCATGGCTTCAATGTTCATGGGTTAATGGTTAATGGGTTCAGGGTTCATGGGTTCAGGGTTCATGGGTTCAGGGTTCATGGGTTCAGGGTTCATGGGTTCAGGTTTCATGGGTTCATGGGTTCAGGTTTCATGGGTTCATGGGTTCAGAGTTCATGGGTTCAGGGTTCATGGGTTCATGGATTCAGGGTTATTGGGTTCAGGGTTCATGGGTTCATGGATTCAGGGTTATTGTGTTTGGCGGTTCTTGTGTTCAGTGTTATTGGGTTCATGTGTTCAGTGTTATTGGGTTCGGGGTTCATGTGTTCGAGGGTTCACCGGTTCAGTGTTCATGGGTTCAAGGTTCACGCGTTCATGGGTTCATGGGTTCAGGGTTCATGGGTTCAGGAATCATAGGTTCAAGGTCCACGGGTTCATGGGTTCAGGGTTGATGGGTTCAGGGTTCACGGGTTCAGGTTTCAGAGTTATGCGTTCTTGGGTTAAGGGTTCATGGTTCATTGGTTCATGGGTCCAGGCTTCATGGTTTCACGGTTCAGAGTTATGGGTTCATTTGTCCAGTGGTTCATGGGTTCATGGGTTCAGGGATCATGGGTTCACGGTTTATGGGTTCATGGGTTATGGGTTCAGGGTTCATGAGTTCAAGGTTCATAGGTTCAGGGTTCATGGGTTCAGGGTTCATGGGTTCAGGGTTGATGGGTTCAGGGTTGATGGGTTCAGGTTTTATGGGTTCATGGGTTCACGGATCATGGGTTCATGGGTTCACGGTTCATGGGTTCATGGGCTCAGGGATCTTGGGTTCATGGGTTCAGGGTTCATGGGTTCAGGGTTCATGGGTTCAGGGTTCATGGGTTCAGGGTTCATGGGTTCAGGGTTCATGGGTTCAGGGTTCATGGGTTCAGGGTTCATGGGTTCAGGGTTCATGGGTTCAGGGTTCATGGGTTCAGGGTTCATGGGTTCAGGGTTCATGGGTTCAGGGTTCATGGGTTCAGGGTTCATGGGTTCAGGGTTAATGGGTTCATGGATTAAGGGTTCATGGTTCATTGGTTCATGGGTCCGGGGTTCATGGGTTCAGGGTTCAGAGTTATGGGTTCATTCGATCACTGGTTCATGGGTTCAGGGTTAATGGGTTCGTGGGTTCAGGGTTCATGGGTTCAGGGTTCATGGGTTCAGGGTTCATGGGTTCAGGGTACATGGGTTCAGGGTTCATGGGTTCAGGGGTCATGGGTTCAGGGTTCATGGGTTCAGGGTTCATGGGTTCAGGGGTCATGGGTTCAGGGTTCATGGGTTCAGGTTTCATGGGTTCAGGGTTCATGGGTTCAGGGTTCAGGATTCATGGGTTCAGGTTCCATGGGTTCAGGGTTCATGAGTTCAAGTTTCATGGGTTCAGCGTTCATGGGCTCAGGGTTCATGGGTCCAGAGTTATGGGTCCATTCGTTCATTGGTTCATGGGTTCATGGGTTCACGGATCATGGGTTCATGGGTTCAGGGTTCATGGGTTCATGGGCTCAGGGATCTTGGGTTCATGGGTTCAGGGTTCATGGGTTCAGGGTTCATGGGTTCAGGGTTCATGGGTTCAGGGTTCATGGGTTCCGGGTTCATGGGTTCAGGGTTCATGGGTTCAGGGTTCATGGGTTCAGGGTTCATGGGTTCAGGGTTCATGGGTTCAGGGTTCATGGGTTCAGGGTTCATGGGTTCAGGGTTCATGGGTTCAGGGTTCATGGGTTCAGGGTTCATGGGTTCAGGGTTCATGGGTTCATGGATTAAGGGTTCATGGTTCATTGGTTCATGGGTCCTGGGTTCATGGGTTCAGGGTTCAGAGTTATGGGTTCATTCGATCACTGGTTCATGGGTTCACGGTTAATGGGTTCGTGGGTTCAGGGTTCATGGGTTCACGGTTCACAGGTTCAGGGTTCATGGGTTCAGGGTTCATGGGTTCAGGGTTCATGGGTTCATTGGTTATGGGTTCAGGGTTCATGGGTTCAAGGTTCATGGGTACATGGGTTCAGGGTTCATGGCTTCAAGGTTCATAGGTTAATGGTTCATGGGTTCATGGTTCATGGGTTCAGGGTTGATGGGTTCAGGGTTCATGGGTTATTGGTTTCATGGGTTCAGGGTTCATGGGTTCAGGGTTCATGGGTTCACGGTTCATGGGTTCACGGTTCATGGGTTCGCGGTTCATGGGTTCATGGGTCCAGGGTTCATGGGTTCAGGGTTCATGGGTTCGCGGTTCATGGGTTCATGGGTCCAGGGTTCATGGGTTCAGGGTTCATGGGTTCAGGGTTCATGAGTTCAGGGTCCATGGGTTCAGGGTTCATGGGTTCAGGGTTCATGAGTTCAGGGTCCATGGGTTCAGGGTTCATAGGTTCAGGGTTCATGGTTTCAGGGTTCATGGGTTCAGGGGTCATGGGCTCAGGGTTCATGGGTTCATGGGTTCATGGTTCATGGGTTCTAGGTTCGTGGGTTCAGGGTTGATGGGTTCAGGGTTCATGGGTTCACGGTTCATGGGTTCACGGTTCATGGGTTCGCGGTTCATGGGTTCAGGGTTCATGGGTTCAGGGTTCATGGGTTCAGGGTTCATTTGTCCATTGGTTCACTGGTTCATGGGCTCAGGGATCATGGGTTCATGGGTTCAGGGCTCATGGGTTCAGGGCTCATGGGTTCAGGGTTCATGGGTTCATGGGTTACGGGTTCAGGGTTCATGAGTTCAAGGTTCATGGGTTCAGGGTTCATGGGTTCAGGGTTCATTGGTTCAGGGTTCATGGGTTCATGGGTCCAGGGTTCATGGGTTCAGGGTTCATGGGTTCAGGGTTCATGAGTTCAGGGTCCATGGGTTCAGGGTTCATAGGTTCAGGGTTCATGGTTTCAGGGTTCATGGGTTCAGGGGTCATGGGCTCAGGGTTCATGGGTTGAGGCTTCATGGTTCATTGGTTCATGGGTCCTGGTTTCATGGGTTCAGGGTTCAGAGTTATGCGTTCATGGGTTAAGGGTTCATGGTTCATTGGTTCATGGGTCCAGGGTTCATGGGTTCAGGGTTCAGAGTTATGGGTTCATTCGTTCATTGGTTCATGGGTTCATGGGCTCAGGGATCATCGGTTCATGGGTTTAGGGTTGATGGGTTCAGGGTTGATGGGTTCAGGTTTGATGGGTTCATGGGTTCAGGGTTATTGGGTTCAAGGTTCATGGGTTTAGGGTTCATGGGTTCATGGTTCATGGGTTCAAGGTTCATGGGTACAGGGTACATGGGTTCAGGGTTCATGGATTCATGGGATCAGGGTTCATGGGTTCCGGGTTCATGGGTTCATGGGTCAGGGTTCATGGGTTCCCGGTTCATGGGTTCAGGGTTCATGGGTTCAGGGTACATGGGTTTAGGCTTGATGGGTTCAGGGTTGATGGGTTCAGGGTTGATGGGTTCAGGGTTGATAGATTCAAGGTTGATGAGTTTAGGGTTGATGGGTTCAGGGTTGATGGGTTCAGGGTTGATGGGTTCAGGGTTGATGGGTTCAGGGTTGATGGGTTCAGGGTTGATGGGTTCAGGGTTGATGGGTTCAGGGTTGATGGGTTCAGGGTTGATGGGTTCATGTGTTCAGGGTTAATGGGTTCAGGGTTGATGGGTTCATGGGTTCAGGGTTCATGGGATCAGGGTTCGTGGGTTCAGGGTTGATGGGTTCATGGGTTCAGGGTTATAGGGTTCAGAGTTCATGGGTTTAGGGTTCATGGGTTCAGGGTTCATGGGTTCAAGGTTCATGGGTACATGGGTTCAGGGTTCATGGCTTCAAGGTTCATAGGTTAATGGTTCATGGGTTCATGGTTCATGGGTTCAGGGTTGATGGGTTCAGGGTTCATAGGTTATTGGTTTCATGGGTTCAGGGTTCATGGGTTCATGGATTCATACGTTTACCGTTCATGGGTTTTGGGTACATGGGTTGATGGGTTCAAGGTTCACGCGTTCATGGGTTCATGGGTTGAGGGTTCATGGGTTCAGGGATCATAGTTTCAAGGTCCATGGGTTCATGGGTTCAGGATTCATGGTTTCAGGGTTCATGTGTTCAGGGTTCGTGGGTTCATGGGTTCAGGATTCATGGATTCAGTTTTCATGGGTTCATGGGTTCATGGGTTCAGGGTTCATGGGTTCAGGGGTCATGGGTTCAGGGTTCATGGGTTCAGGGGTCATGGGTTCAGGATTCATGGGTTCAGGGTTCATGGGTTCATGGGTTCATGGGTTCAGGGTTCATGGGTTCAGGGTTCATGGGTTCAGGGGTCATGGGTTCAGGGTTCATGGGTTCAGGGTTCATGGGTTCAGGGTTCAGAGTTATGGGTTCATTTGTCCATTGGTTCACGGGTTCATCGGCTCAGGGATCATGGGTTCATGGGTTCATGGGCTCAGGGATCATGGGTTCATGGGTTCAGGGCTCATGGGTTCAGGGTTCATGGGTTCATGGGTTACGGGTTCAGGGTTCATGAGTTCAAGGTTCATGGGTTCAGGGTTCATGGGTTCAGGGTTCAGTGGTTCAGGGTTTATGGTTTCAGGGTTCATGGGTTCAGGGTTAATGGGTTCAGGCTTTATGGGTTCAGGGTTTATGGGTTCAGGTTTCATGGGTTCATGGGTTCAGAGTTCATGGGTTCAGGGTTCATGGGTTCATGGATTCAGGGTTATTGGGTTTGTGGGTTCTTGTGTTCAGTGTTATTGGGTTCATGTGTTCAGGGTTCATGAGTTCATGGGTTCATGGGTTTTGGGTACATGGTTTATGGGTTCAGGTTTCACGGGTTCAGGGTTTATGGCTTCAAGGTTCATAGGTTAATGGTTCATGGGTTCATGGTTCATGGGTTCAGGGTTGATGGGTTATTGGTTTCATGGGTTCAGGGTTCTTGGGTTCATGGATTCAGGGTTATTGGGTTTGTGGGTTCTTGTGTTCAGTGTTATTGGGTTCTTGTGTTCAGTGTTATTGGGTTCGGGGTTCATGTGTTCCAGGGTTCACCGGTTCAGTGTTCATGGGTTCAAGGTTCACGCGTTCATGGGTTCATGGGTTCAGGGTTCATGGGTTCAGGGATCATAGGTTCAAGGTCCACGGGTTCATGGGTTCATGGTTGATGGGTTTGGTTCACGGGTTCAGGGTTCATGGGTTCAGAGTTATGGGTTCATTCGTTCATTGGTTCATGGGTTCATGGGTTAAGGGATCATGGGTTCATGGGTTATGGGTTCATGGGTTCATGGGTTATGGGTTCAGGGTTCATGAGTTCAAGGTTCATGGGTTCAGGGTTCATGGGTTCAGGGTTCATGGGTTCAGGGTTCATTGGTTCATGGGTTCAGGGTTCATGGGTTCAGGATTCATGGGTTCACGGTTCATGGGTTCAGGGTTCATGGGTTCATGGGTTCAGGGTTCAGAGTTATGGGTTCATTCGTTCATTGGTTCATGGGTTCATGGGTTCAGGGATCATGGGTTCATGGGTTCAGGGTTCATGGGTTCAGTTTTCAGGGTTCAGGGTTCAGGATTCATGGGCTCATGGATTCAGGGTTCAGGGTTCAGGGTTCACTGTTCATGGGTTCAGGGTTCAGGATTCATAGGTTCATGGATTCAGGGTCCAGGGTGCAGGGTTTAGGATTCATGGGTTCAGGATTCATGGGTTCATGGTTTCAGGGTTCATGGGTTCAGGGTTCATGGGTTCAGGGTTCATGGGTTCAGGGTTCATGGGTTCAGTGTTATTGAGTTCATGTGTTCAGTGTTATTGGTCTCAGGGTTAATGTGTGCATGGGTTCATGGGATCAGGGATCATGGGTTCAGTGTGCATGGGTTCAAGGTTCACGCGTTCTTGGGTTCATGGGTTCAGTGTTCATGGGTACAGGGATCATAGTTCATGGGTTCAGGGTTCAGGGTTCAGGGTTCATGGGGTCGGGGTTCAGGATTCATGGGTTGATGGGTTCAGTGTTGATGGGTTCAGTGTTGATGGGTTCAGTGTTGATGGGTTCAGTGTTGATGGGTTCAGTGTTGATTGTTTCAGGGTTGATGGGTTCAGGGTTAATTGGTTCAAGGTTGATGAGTTGAGGGTTAATGAGTTCAGGGTTGATGGGTTCAGGGTTGATGGGTTCAGGGTTGATGGTTTCAGAGTTGATGGGTTTAGGGTTGATGGGTTCAAGGTTGTTGAGTCGAGGGTTAATGGTTCAGGGTTGATGGGTTCAGCGTTGATGGGTTCAGTGTTGATGGTTTCAGGGTTGATGGTTTCAGGCTTGGTGGGTTCAGTGTTGATGGTTTCATGGGTTCAGGGTTAGTGGTTTGATGTGTTCAGGGTTCATGAGTTCATGGGTACATGGGTTCATGGGTTCATGGGTTCGCGGGTTATTGGGTTCATGGGTTCATGGGTTCAGGGTTAGTGGTTTGATGTGTTCTGGGTTCATGGGTTCAGGGTTGACGGGTTCAGGGTTCAGGGTTAAGGTTCGTTGGTTAAGGGTTCGTGGGTTCAGGGTTCATGGGTTCCGGGTTGATGGATTCAGGATTGATGGGCTCAAGGTTGATGAGTGCATGGTTGATTGGTTCAGGGTTCATGGGTTCACGGTTCATGGGTTCAGGGTTCATGGTTTCATGGGTTCAGGGTTAGTGGTTTGATGTGTTCAGGGTTCATGAGTTCATGGGTACATGGGTTCATGGGTTCATGGGTTCGCGGGTTATTGGGTTCATGGGTTCTTGTGTTCAGCGTTATTGGGTTCATGTGTTCAGTGTTATTGGGTTCAGGGTTCATGTGTTCCAGGGTTCATGGGTTCAGTGTTTAGGGGTCATTGGTTCAGCGTTCATGGGCTCATGGGTGCATGGGTTCATGGGTTCAGGTTTCACGGGTTCAGGGTTAATGGCTTCAAGGTTCATGGGTTAATGGTTCATGGGTTCATGGTTCATGGGTTCAGGGATAATAGGTTCAGGTGGTCATGGGTTCATGGGAAGGGTTCATGGGTTCAGGGATGATGGGTTCAGGGTTCATGGGTTCAGGGTTTATGGGTTCAGCGTTCATGGGTTCAGAATTCATGGGTTTAGTGTTCATGGGTATTGGGTACATGGGTTCAGGGGTTCAGGTTTCACGGGTTCAGGGTTCATGGCTTCAAGGTTCATGGGTTAATGGTTAATGGGTTCAGGGTTCAATGGTTCAGGGTTCATGGGTTCAAGGTTCATGGGTTCACAGGTTCATGGGTTCAGTTTTCAGGGTTCAGGGTTCAGGATTCAGGGTTCTTGGGTTCAGTGTTCGTGGGTTCAGGGTTCATGTGTTCATGTGTTCATGGGTTTATGGGTTCAAGGGTTCATGGGTTCATGGGTTCATGGGTTCAGGGGTTCATGGGTTCAGTTTTCAGGATTCAGGGTTCAGGATTCATGGGTTAATGGGTTCAGGGTTCATGGGTTCAGGGTTAATGGGTTAAGGGTTCATGGGTGCATGGGTTCAGGGTTCATGTGTTCAGGGTTCATGGGTTCAGGCGTCATGGGTTCAGGGTTCATGGGTTCAGGGTTCATGAGTTCATGGGTTCATGGGTTTTGGGTACATGGTTTATGGGTTCAGAGTTCATGGGTTCAGGGTTCATGGGTTCATGGATTCAGGGTTATTGGGTTTGTGGGTTCTTGTGTTCAGTGTTATTGGGTTCTTGTGTTCAGTGTTATTGGGTTCGGGGTTCATGTGTTCCAGGGTTCACCGGTTCAGTGTTCATTGGTTCAAGGTTCACGCGTTCATGGGTTCATGGGTTCAGGGTTCATGGGTTCAGGGATCATAGGTTCAAGGTCCACGGGTTCATGGGTTCAGGGTTGATGGGTTCAGGGTTCACGGGTTCAGGGTTCATGGGTTCAGAGTTATGGGTTCATTCGTTCATTGGTTCATGGGTTCATGGGTTCAGGGATCATGGGTTCATGGGTTATGGGTTCATGGGTTCATGGGTTATGGGTTCAGGGTTCATGAGTTCATGGGTTCAGGGTTCATGGGTTCAGGGTTCATGGGTTCAGGGTTCATGGGTTCAGGGTTCATTGGTTCATGGGTTCAGGGTTCATGGGTTCAGGGTTCATGGGTTCACGGTTCATGGGTTCAGGGTTCATGGGTTCATGGGTTCAGGGTTCAGAGTTATGGGTTCATTCGTTCATTGGTTCATGGGTTCATGGGTTCAGGGATCATGGGTTCATCGGTTCAGGGTTCATGGGTTATGGGTTCATGGGTTCATGGGTTATGGGTTCAGGGTTCATGAGTTCAAGGTTCATGGCTTCAGGGTTCATGGGTTCAGGGTTCATGGGTTCAGGGTTCATTGGTTCATGGGTTCAGGGTTCATGGGTTCACGGTTCATGGGTTCAGGGTTCATGGGTTCAGGGTTCATGGGTTCAGGGTACATGGGTTTATGCTTGATGGGTTCAGGGTTGATGTGTTCAGGTTTGATAGATTCAAGGTTGTTGAGTTTATGGTTGATGGGTTCCGGGTTGATCGGTTCATGGGTTCAGGATTCATGGGTTCTGGGTTCATGGGTTCAGAGTTATGCGTTCTTGGGTTATGGGTTCATGGTTCATTGGTTCATGGGTCCAGGGTTCATGGGTTCATGGGCTCAGGGATCATGGGTTCATGGGTTCAGGGTTCATGGGTTCAGGGATCATGGGTTCATGGGTTATGGGTTCATGGGTTCAGGGTCATTGGGTTCAGGGTTCATAGGTTCAGGGTTCATGGTTTCAGGGTTCATGGGTTCAGGGGTCATGGGCTCAGGGTTCATGGGTTGAGGCTTCATGGTTCATTGGTTCATGGGTCCAGGGTTCATGTGTTCAGGGTTCAGAGTTATGCGTTCTTGGGTTAAGGGTTCATGGTTCATTGGTTCATGGGTCCAGGGTTCATGGGTTCAGGGTTCAGATTTATGGGTTCATTCGTTCATTGGTTCATGGGTTCATGGGCTCAGGGATCATGGGTTCATGGGTTCAGGGCTCATGGGTTCAGGGTTCATGGGTTCATGGGTTCATGGTTCATGGGTTCTGCGTTCTTGCGTTCAAGGTTGATGGGTTCAGGGTTCATGGGCTCACGGTTCATGGGTTCACGGTTCATGGGTTCACGGTTCATGGGTTCAGGGTTCATGGGTTCAGGGTTCATGGGTTCAGGGTTCATGGGTTCAGGGTTCATTTGTCCATTGGTTCACGGGTTCATGGGCTCAGGGATCATGGGTTCATGGGTTCAGGGCTCATGGGTTCAGGGCTCATGGGTTCAGGGTTCATGGGTTCATGGGTTACGGGTTCAGGGTTCATGAGTTCAAGGTTCATGGGTTCAGGGTTCATGGGTTCAGGGTTCATTGGTTTAGGGTTCATGGGTTCATGGGTCCAGTGTTCATGGGTTCAGGGTTCATGGGTTCAGGGTTCATGAGTTCAGGGTCCATGGGTTCAGAGTTCATAGGTTCAGGGTTCATGGTTTCAGGGTTCATGGGTTCAGGGGTCATGGGCTCAGGGTTCATGGGTTGAGGCTTCATGGTTCATTGGTTCATGGGTCCTGGTTTCATGGGTTCAGGGTTCAGAGTTATGGGTTCATTCGTTCATTGGTTCATGGGTTCATGGGCTCAGGGATCATGGGTTCATGGGTTCATGGGTTATGGGTTCAGGGTTCAGAGTTATGGATTCATTCGTTCATTGGTTCATGGGTTCATGGGTTCAGGGATCATGGGTACATGGGTTCAGGGTTCATGGGTTCAGGGTTCATGGGTTATGGGTTCATGGGTTCAGGGTCATTGGGTTCAGGGTTCATAGGTTCAGGGTTCATGGTTTCAGGGTTCATGGGTTCAGGGGTCATGGGCTCAGGGTCCATGGGTTGAGGCTTCATGGTTCATTGGTTCATGGGTCCAGGGTTCATGGGTTCAGGGTTCAGAGTTATGCGTTCTTGGGTTAAGGGTTCATGGTTCATGGGTTCATGGGTTCATGGGTTATGGGTTCAGGGTTCAGAGTTAAGGGTTCATTCGTTCATTGGTTCATGGGTTCATGGGTTCATGGGTTCAGGGTTCATGGGTTCAGGGTTCAGGGTTCATGGGTTCAGGGTTCATGGGTTCATGGGTTATGGGTTCATGGGTTCAGGGTCATTGGGTTCAGGGTTCAGGGTTCATGGGTTCATGGGTTCATGGTTCATGGGTTCTGCGTTCTTGCGTTCAAGGTTGATGGGTTCAGGGTTCATGGGCTCACGGTTCATGGGTTCACGGTTCATGGGTTCACGGTTCATGGGTTCAGGGTTCATGGGTTCAGGGTTCATGGGTTCAGGGTTCATGGGTTCAGGGTTCATTTGTCCATTGGTTCACGGGTTCATGGGCTCAGGGATCATGGGTTCATGGGTTCAGGGCTCATGGGTTCAGGGCTCATGGGTTCAGGGTTCATGGGTTCATGGGTTACGGGTTCAGGGTTCATGAGTTCAAGGTTCATGGGTTCAGGGTTCATGGGTTCAGGGTTCATTGGTTTAGGGTTCATGGGTTCATGGGTCCAGTGTTCATGGGTTCAGGGTTCATGGGTTCAGGGTTCATGAGTTCAGGGTCCATGGGTTCAGGGTTCATAGGTTCAGGGTTCATGGTTTCAGGGTTCATGGGTTCAGGGGTCATGGGCTCAGGGTTCATGGGTTGAGGCTTCATGGTTCATTGGTTCATGGGTCCAGGGTTCATGGGTTCAGGGTTCAGAGTTATGCGTTCTTGGGTTAAGGGTTCATGGTTCATGGGTTCATGGGTTCATGGGTTATGGGTTCAGGGTTCAGAGTTATGGGTTCATTCGTTCATTGGTTCATGGGTTCATGGGTTCAGGGTTCATGGGTTCAGGGTTCAGGGTTCATGGGTTCAGGGTTCATGGGTTCATGGGTTATGGGTTCATGGGTTCAGGGTCATTGGGTTCAGGGTTCAGGGTTCATGGGTTCATGGGTTCATGGTTCATGGGTTCTGCGTTCTTGCGTTCAAGGTTGATGGGTTCAGGGTTCATGGGCTCACGGTTCATGGGTTCACGGTTCATGGGTTCACGGTTCATGGGCTCAGGGTTCATGGGTTCAGGGTTCATGGGTTCAGGGTTCATGGGTTCAGGGTTCATGGGTTCAGGGTTCATGGGTTCAGGGTTCATTTGTCCATTGGTTCACGGGTTCATGGGCTCAGGGATCATGGGTTCATGGGTTCAGGGCTCATGGGTTCAGGGTTCATGGGTTCATGGGTTACGGGTTCAGGGTTCATGAGTTCAAGGTTCATGGGTTCAGGGTTCATGGGTTCAGGGTTCATTGGTTTAGGGTTCATGGGTTCATGGGTCCAGTGTTCATGGGTTCATGGGTTCAGGGATCATGGGTACATGGGTTCAGGGTTCATGGGATCAGGGTTCATGGGTTCATGGGTTATGGGTTCATGGGTTCAGGGTCATTGGGTTCAGGGTTCATAGGTTCAGGGTTCATGGTTTCAGGGTTCATGGGTTCAGGGGTCATGGGCTCAGGGTCCATGGGTTGAGGCTTCATGGTTCATTGGTTCATGGGTCCAGGGTTCATGGTTTCAGGGTTCAGAGTTATGCGTTCTTGGGTTAAGGGTTCATGGTTCATGGGTTCATGGGTTCATGGGTTATGGGTTCAGGGTTCAGAGTTATGGGTTCATTCGTTCATTGGTTCATGGGTTCATGGGTTCAGGGTTCATGGGTTCAGGTTTCAGGGTTCATGGGTTCAGGGTTCATGGGTTCATGGGTTATGGGTTCATGGGTTCAGGGTCATTGGGTTCAGGGTTCATAGGTTCAGGCTTCATTGTTTCAGGTTTCATGGGTTCAGGGGTCATGGGCTCAGGGTTCATGGGTTCAAGGTTCATGGGTTCACGGTTCATGGGTTCACGGTTCATGGGTTCAGGGTTCATGGGTTCAGGGTTCATGGGTTCAGGGTTCATGGGTTCAGGGTTCATGGGTTCAGGGTTCATGGGTTTATGGGTTCAAGGGTTCATGGGTTCATGGGTTCATGGGTTCACGGGTTCATGGGTTCAGTTTTCAGGATTCAGGGTTCAGGATTCATGGGTTAATGGGTTCAGGGTTCATGGGTTCAGGGTTAATGGGTTAAGGGTTCATGGGTGCATGGGTTCAGGGTTCATGTGTTCAGGGTTCATGGGTTCAGGCGTCATGGGTTCAGGGTTCATGGGTTCAGGGTTCATGAGTTCATGGGTTCATGGGTTTTGGGTACATGGTTTATGGGTTCAGAGTTCATGGGTTCAGGGTTCATGGGTTCATGGATTCAGGGTTATTGGGTTTGTGGGTTCTTGTGTTCAGTGTTATTGGGTTCTTGTGTTCAGTGTTATTGGGTTCGGGGTTCATGTGTTCCAGGGTTCACCGGTTCAGTGTTCATTGGTTCAAGGTTCACGCGTTCATGGGTTCATGGGTTCAGGGTTCATGGGTTCAGGGATCATAGGTTCAAGGTCCACGGGTTCATGGGTTCAGGGTTGATGGGTTCAGGGTTCACGGGTTCAGGGTTCATGGGTTCAGAGTTATGGGTTCATTCGTTCATTGGTTCATGGGTTCATGGGTTCAGGGATCATGGGTTCATGGGTTATGGGTTCATGGGTTCATGGGTTATGGGTTCAGGGTTCATGAGTTCATGGGTTCAGGGTTCATGGGTTCAGGGTTCATGGGTTCAGGGTTCATGGGTTCAGGGTTCATTGGTTCATGGGTTCAGGGTTCATGGGTTCAGGGTTCATGGGTTCACGGTTCATGGGTTCAGGGTTCATGGGTTCATGGGTTCAGGGTTCAGAGTTATGGGTTCATTCGTTCATTGGTTCATGGGTTCATGGGTTCAGGGATCATGGGTTCATCGGTTCAGGGTTCATGGGTTATGGGTTCATGGGTTCATGGGTTATGGGTTCAGGGTTCATGAGTTCAAGGTTCATGGCTTCAGGGTTCATGGGTTCAGGGTTCATGGGTTCAGGGTTCATTGGTTCATGGGTTCAGGGTTCATGGGTTCACGGTTCATGGGTTCAGGGTTCATGGGTTCAGGGTTCATGGGTTCAGGGTACATGGGTTTATGCTTGATGGGTTCAGGGTTGATGTGTTCAGGTTTGATAGATTCAAGGTTGTTGAGTTTATGGTTGATGGGTTCCGGGTTGATCGGTTCATGGGTTCAGGATTCATGGGTTCTGGGTTCATGGGTTCAGAGTTATGCGTTCTTGGGTTATGGGTTCATGGTTCATTAGTTCATGGGTCCAGGGTTCATGGGTTCATGGGCTCAGGGATCATGGGTTCATGGGTTCAGGGTTCATGGGTTCAGGGATCATGGGTTCATGGGTTATGGGTTCATGGGTTCAGGGTCATTGGGTTCAGGGTTCATAGGTTCAGGGTTCATGGTTTCAGGGTTCATGGGTTCAGGGGTCATGGGCTCAGGGTTCATGGGTTGAGGCTTCATGGTTCATTGGTTCATGGGTCCAGGGTTCATGTGTTCAGGGTTCAGAGTTATGCGTTCTTGGGTTAAGG
This sequence comes from Gastracanthus pulcherrimus, assembly GCA_949152435.1. Lineage (NCBI taxonomy): Eukaryota > Metazoa > Arthropoda > Insecta > Hymenoptera > Pteromalidae > Gastracanthus > Gastracanthus pulcherrimus. The sequence goes on from CASCKD010000085.1 coordinate 14,009, forward strand.
GTTCATGGTTCATTGGTTCATGGGTCCAGGGTTCATGGGTTCAGGGTTCAGATTTATGGGTTCATTCGTTCATTGGTTCATGGGTTCATGGGCTCAGGGATCATGGGTTCATGGGTTCAGGGCTCATGGGTTCAGGGTTCATGGGTTCATGGGTTCATGGTTCATGGGTTCTGCGTTCTTGCGTTCAAGGTTGATGGGTTCAGGGTTCATGGGCTCACGGTTCATGGGTTCACGGTTCATGGGTTCACGGTTCATGGGTTCAGGGTTCATGGGTTCAGGGTTCATGGGTTCAGGGTTCATGGGTTCAGGGTTCATTTGTCCATTGGTTCACGGGTTCATGGGCTCAGGGATCATGGGTTCATGGGTTCAGGGCTCATGGGTTCAGGGCTCATGGGTTCAGGGTTCATGGGTTCATGGGTTACGGGTTCAGGGTTCATGAGTTCAAGGTTCATGGGTTCAGGGTTCATGGGTTCAGGGTTCATTGGTTTAGGGTTCATGGGTTCATGGGTCCAGTGTTCATGGGTTCAGGGTTCATGGGTTCAGGGTTCATGAGTTCAGGGTCCATGGGTTCAGAGTTCATAGGTTCAGGGTTCATGGTTTCAGGGTTCATGGGTTCAGGGGTCATGGGCTCAGGGTTCATGGGTTGAGGCTTCATGGTTCATTGGTTCATGGGTCCTGGTTTCATGGGTTCAGGGTTCAGAGTTATGCGTTCATGGGTTAAGGGTTCATGGTTCATTGGTTCATGGGTCCAGGGTTCATGGGTTCAGGGTTCAGAGTTATGGGTTCATTCGTTCATTGGTTCATGGGTTCATGGGCTCAGGGATCATGGGTTCATGGGTTCATGGGTTATGGGTTCAGGGTTCAGAGTTATGGATTCATTCGTTCATTGGTTCATGGGTTCATGGGTTCAGGGATCATGGGTACATGGGTTCAGGGTTCATGGGTTCAGGGTTCATGGGTTATGGGTTCATGGGTTCAGGGTCATTGGGTTCAGGGTTCATAGGTTCAGGGTTCATGGTTTCAGGGTTCATGGGTTCAGGGGTCATGGGCTCAGGGTCCATGGGTTGAGGCTTCATGGTTCATTGGTTCATGGGTCCAGGGTTCATGGGTTCAGGGTTCAGAGTTATGCGTTCTTGGGTTAAGGGTTCATGGTTCATGGGTTCATGGGTTCATGGGTTATGGGTTCAGGGTTCAGAGTTAAGGGTTCATTCGTTCATTGGTTCATGGGTTCATGGGTTCAGGGTTCATGGGTTCAGGGTTCAGGGTTCATGGGTTCAGGGTTCATGGGTTCATGGGTTATGGGTTCATGGGTTCAGGGTCATTGGGTTCAGGGTTCAGGGTTCATGGGTTCATGGGTTCATGGTTCATGGGTTCTGCGTTCTTGCGTTCAAGGTTGATGGGTTCAGGGTTCATGGGCTCACGGTTCATGGGTTCACGGTTCATGGGTTCACGGTTCATGGGTTCAGGGTTCATGGGTTCAGGGTTCATGGGTTCAGGGTTCATGGGTTCAGGGTTCATTTGTCCATTGGTTCACGGGTTCATGGGCTCAGGGATCATGGGTTCATGGGTTCAGGGCTCATGGGTTCAGGGCTCATGGGTTCAGGGTTCATGGGTTCATGGGTTACGGGTTCAGGGTTCATGAGTTCAAGGTTCATGGGTTCAGGGTTCATGGGTTCAGGGTTCATTGGTTTAGGGTTCATGGGTTCATGGGTCCAGTGTTCATGGGTTCAGGGTTCATGGGTTCAGGGTTCATGAGTTCAGGGTCCATGGGTTCAGGGTTCATAGGTTCAGGGTTCATGGTTTCAGGGTTCATGGGTTCAGGGGTCATGGGCTCAGGGTTCATGGGTTGAGGCTTCATGGTTCATTGGCTCATGGGTCCAGGGTTCATGGGTTCAGGGTTCAGAGTTATGCGTTCTTGGGTTAAGGGTTCATGGTTCATGGGTTCATGGGTTCATGGGTTATGGGTTCAGGGTTCAGAGTTATGGGTTCATTCGTTCATTGGTTCATGGGTTCATGGGTTCAGGGTTCATGGGTTCAGGGTTCAGGGTTCATGGGTTCAGGGTTCATGGGTTCATGGGTTATGGGTTCATGGGTTCAGGGTCATTGGGTTCAGGGTTCAGGGTTCATGGGTTCATGGGTTCATGGTTCATGGGTTCTGCGTTCTTGCGTTCAAGGTTGATGGGTTCAGGGTTCATGGGCTCACGGTTCATGGGTTCACGGTTCATGGGTTCACGGTTCATGGGTTCAGGGTTCATGGGTTCAGGGTTCATGGGTTCAAGGTTCATGGGTTCAGGGTTCATGGGTTCAGGGTTCATTTGTCCATTGGTTCACGGGTTCATGGGCTCAGGGATCATGGGTTCATGGGTTCAGGGCTCATGGGTTCAGGGTTCATGGGTTCATGGGTTACGGGTTCAGGGTTCATGAGTTCAAGGTTCATGGGTTCAGGGTTCATGGGTTCAGGGTTCATTGGTTTAGGGTTCATGGGTTCATGGGTCCAGTGTTCATGGGTTCATGGGTTCAGGGATCATGGGTACATGGGTTCAGGGTTCATGGGATCAGGGTTCATGGGTTCATGGGTTATGGGTTCATGGGTTCAGGGTCATTGGGTTCAGGGTTCATAGGTTCAGGGTTCATGGTTTCAGGGTTCATGGGTTCAGGGGTCATGGGCTCAGGGTCCATGGGTTGAGGCTTCATGGTTCATTGGTTCATGGGTCCAGGGTTCATGGGTTCAGGGTTCAGAGTTATGCGTTCTTGGGTTAAGGGTTCATGGTTCATGGGTTCATGGGTTCATGGGTTATGGGTTCAGGGTTCAGAGTTATGGGTTCATTCGTTCATTGGTTCATGGGTTCATGGGTTCAGGGTTCATGGGTTCAGGTTTCAGGGTTCATGGGTTCAGGGTTCATGGGTTCATGGGTTATGGGTTCATGGGTTCAGGGTCATTGGGTTCAGGGTTCATAGGTTCAGGCTTCATTGTTTCAGGTTTCATGGGTTCAGGGGTCATGGGCTCAGGGTTCATGGGTTGAGGCTTCATGGTTCATTGGTTCATGGGTCCAGGGTTCATGGGTTCAGGGTTCAGAGTTATGCGTTCTTGGGTTAAGGGTTCATGGTTCATGGGTTCATGGGTTCATGGGTTATCGGTTCAGGGTTCAGAGTTATGGGTTCATTCGTTCATTGGTTCATGGGTTCATGGGTCCAGGGTTAATGGGTTCAGGGTTCAGATTTATGGGTTCATTCGTTCATTGGTTCATGGATTCATGGGCTCAGGGATCATGGGTTCATGGGTTCATGGGTTCATGGGTTCAGGGTTCATGGGTTCAGGGTTCAAGGGTTCAGGGTTCATGGGTTCAGGGTACATGGGTTTAGGCTTGATCGGTTCAGGGTTGATGTGTTCGTGGGTTCAGGGTTCAAGGGTTCAGGGTTGATGGGTTCAGGGTTGATAGATTCAAGGTTGATGAGTTTAGGGTTGATGGGTTCAGGGTTGATGGGTTCAGGGTTGATGGGTTCATGTGTTCAGCGTTATTGGGTTCAGGATTGATGGGTTCATGGGTTCAGGGTTCATGGGTTCAGGGTTCGTGGGTTCAGGGTTGATGGGTTCATGAGTTCAGGGTTATAGGGTTCAGTGTTCATGGGTTTAGGGTTCATGGGTTCAGGGTTCATGGGTTCAAGGTTCATGGGTACATGGGTTCAGGGTTCATGGCTTCAAGGTTCATAGGTTAATGGTTCATGGGCTCATGGATCATGGGTTCAGGGTTGATGGGTTCAGGGTTCATGGGTTATTGGTTTCATGGGTTCAGGGTTCATGGGTTCATGGATTCATGCGTTTACCGTTCATGGGTTTTGGGTACATGGGTTCATGGGTTCAAGGTTCACGCGTTCATGGGTTCAGGATTCATGGTTTCAGGGTTCATGGGTTCAGGGTTCGTGGGTTCATGGGTTCAGGATTCATGGATTCAGTTTTCATGGGTTCATGGGTTCATGGGTTCAGGGTTCATGGGTTCAGGGGTCATTGGTTCAGGGTTCATGGGTTCAGGGGTCATGGGTTCAGGGTTCATGGGTTCAGGGTTCATGGGTTCAGGGTTCATGGGTTCAGGGTTCATGGGTTCAGGGTTGATGGGTTCAGTGTTGATGGTTTCAGGGTTGATGGTTTCAGGCTTGGTGGGTTCAGTGTTGATGGTTTCAGGGTTGATGGGTTCAGGGTTGATGGGTTCAGGGTTGATGGGTTCAGGGTTGATGGGTTCAGGGTTGATGGGTTCAGGGTTGATGGGTTCAGGGTTCAGGGATCATGGGTTCAAGGTTCATGGGTTCAGGGTTAATGGGTACAGAGTTCACGGGTTCAAGGTTCATGGGTTCAGGGTTCAGGGTTCAGGGTTCATGGGTTCATGGATTCACGGTTCAGGGTTCAGGGTTTAGGGGTCATTGGTCCAGCGATCATGGGTTCATGGGTGCATGGGTTCAGAGTTCATCGGTTAAGGGTTCATGATTCATTGGTTCATGGGTTTATGGGTTCAAGGGTTCATGGGTTCATGGGTTCATGGGTTCATGGGTTCATGGGTTCACGGGTACATTGGTTCAGAGTTAAGGATTCATGGGTTCAAGGGTTCAGGGTTCATGGGTTCAGGGTTCATGAGTTCAGGGTTCATGGGTTCAGTTTTCAGGGTTCAGTTTTCAGGGTTCAGTTTTCAGGGTTCAGGATTCAGGATTCATGGGTTAATGGGATCAGGGTTCATGGGTTCAGGGTTCATGGGTTCAGGGTTCATGGGTTCAGGGTTCATGGGTTCATGGGTTCAGGGTTCATGGGTTCAGGGTTCATGTTTTCAGGGGTCATGGGTTCAGGGTTCATGGGTTCATGGGTACATGGGTTCATGGGTTCATGGGTTCGCGGGTTATTGGGTTCATGGGTTCTTGTGTTCAGTGTTATTGGGTTCATGTGTTCAGTTTTATTGGGTTCAGGGTTCATGTGTTCCAGGGTCAATGGGTTCAGTGTTTAGGGGTCATTGGTTCAGCGTTCATGGGCTCATGGGTGCATGGGTTCATGGGTTCAGTGTTGATGGTTTCAGAGTTGATGGGTTCAGGGTTGATGGGTTCAAGGTTGATGAGTTGAGGGTTAATGGGTTCAGGGTTGATTGGTTCAGGGTTGATGGATTCAGTGTTGATGGTTTCGGGGGTTATGGTTTCAGGCTTGGTGGGTTCAGTGTTGATGGTTTCAGGGTTGATGGGTTCAGGGTTGATGGGTTCAGGGTTGATGGGTTCAGGGTTGATGGGTTCAGAGTTCATGGGTTCAGGGTTCAGGGTTCATGGGTTCAAGGTTCATGGGTTCACGGGTTCATGGGTTCAGGGTTCATGGGTTCATGGGTACATGGGTTCATGGGTTCATGGGTTCGCGGGTTATTGGGTTCATGGGTTCTTGTGTTCATGTGTTCATGGGTTTATGGGTTCAAGGGTTCATGGGTCATGGGTTCATGGGTTCACGGGTTCATGGGTTCAGTTTTCAGGGTTCAGGGTTCAGGATTCATGGGTTAATGGGTTCAGGGTTCATGGGTTCAGGGTTCATGGGTTCAGTTTTCAGGGTTCAGGGTTCAGGATTCATGGGCTCATGGATTCAGGGTTCAGGGTTCAGGGTTCACTGTTCATGGGTTCAGGGTTCAGGATTCATGGGCTAATGGGTTCAGGGTTCATGGGTTCATGGGTTCAGGGTTCATGAGTTCAGGGTTCATGTGTTCAGGGTTCATCGGTTCATGGTTCAGGGTTCATAGGTTCATGGATTCAGGGTCCAGGGTGCAGGGTTTAGGATTCATGGGTTCAGGATTCATGGGTTCATGGTTTCAGGGTTCATGGGTTCAGGGTTCATGGGTTCAGGGTTCATGAGTTCAGGGTTCATGGGTTATGGGTTCATGGGTTCAGTGTTATTGAGTTCATGTGTTCAGTGTTATTGGGCTCAGGGTTAATGTGTTCATGGGTTCATGGGATCAGGGATCATGGGTTCAGTGTGCATGGGTTCAAGGGTCACGCGTTCTTGGGTTCATGGGTTCAGTGTTCATGGGTACAGGGATCATAGTTCATGGGTTCATGGGTTAATGGTTAATGGTTTCAGGGTTCATGGGTTCAGGGTTCATGGGTTCAGGTTTCATGGGTTCATGGGTTCAAAGTTCATGGGTTCAGGGTTCATGGGTTCATGGATTCAGCGTTATTGGGTTTGTGGGTTCTTGTGTTCAGTGTTATTGGCTTCATGTGTTCAGGGTTCATGAGTTAATGGGTTCATGGGTTTTGGGTACATGGTTTATGGGTTCAGGTTTCACGGGTTCAGGGTTTATGGCTTCAAGGTTCATAGGTTAATGGTTCATGGGTTCATGGTTCATGGGTTCAGGGTTGATGGGTTATTGGTTTCATGGGTTCAGGGTTCTTGGGGTCATGGATTCAGGGTTATTGGGTTTGTGGGTTGTTGTGTTCAGTGTTATTGGGTTCTTGTGTTCAGTGTTATTGGGTTCGGGGTTCATGTGTTCCAGGGATCACCGGTTCAGTGTTCATGGGTTCAAGGTTCACGCGTTCATGGGTTCATGGGTTCAGGGTTCATGGGTTCAGGGATCATAGGTTCAAGGTCCACGGGTTCATGGGTTCAGGGTTGATGGGTTCAGGGTTCACGGGTTCAGGGTTCATGGGTTCAGGGTTCATGGGTTCCCGGTTCATGGGTTCAGGGTTCATGGGTTCAGGGTACATGGGTTCATGGGTTATGGGTTCATGGGTTCATGGGTTATGGGTTCAGGGTTCATGAGTTCAAGGTTCATGAGTTCAGGGTTCATGGGTTCAGGGTTCATGGGTTCAGGGTTCATTGGTTCATGGGTTCAGGGTTCATGGGTTCATGGTTCATGGGTTCACGGTTCATGGGTTCAGGGTTCATGGGTTCATGGGTTCAGGGTTCAGAGTTATGGGTTCATTCGTTCATTGGTTCATGGGTTCATGGGTTCAGGGATCATGGGTTCATCGGTTCAGGGTTCATGGGTTATGGGTTCATGGGTACATGGGTTATGGATTCAGGGTTCATGAGTTCAAGGTTCATGGCTTCAGGGTTCATGGGTTCAGGGTTCATGGGTTCAGGGTTCATTGGTTCAGGGGTTCAGGGTTCATGGGTTCACGGTTCATGGGTTCAGGGTTCATGGGTTCAGGGTTCATGGGTTCAGGGTACATGGGTTTATGCTTGATGGGTTAAGGGTTGATGTGTTCAGGTTTGATAGATTCAAGGTTGTTGAGTTTATGGTTGATGGGTTCAGGATTGATGGGTTCAGGGTTGATCGGTTCATGGGTTCAGGATTCATGGGTTCTGGGTTCATGGGTTCAGGGTTCAGAGTTATGCGATCTTGGGTTAAGGGTTCATGGTTCATTGGTTCATGGGACCAGGGTTCATGGGTTCAGGGTTCAGAGTTATGGGTTCATTTGTCCATTGGTTCATGGGTTCATGGGCTCAGGGATCATGGGTTCACGGTTCATGGGTTCACGGTTCATGGGTTCAGGGTTCATGGGTTCAAGGTTCATGGGTTCAGGGTTCATGGGTTCAGGGTTCATTCGCCATTGGTTCACGGGTTCATGGGCTCAGGGATCATGGGTTCATGGGTTCAGGGCTCATTGGTTCAGGGCTCATGGGTTCAGGGTTCATGGGTTCATGGGTTACGGGTTCAGGGTTCATGAGTTCAAGGTTCATGGGTTCAGGGTTCATGGGTTCAGGGTTCATTGGTTCAGGGTTCATGGGTTCATGGGTCCAGGGTTCATGGGTTCAGGGTTCATGGGTTCAGGGTTCATGAGTTCATGGGTTCATGGGTTTTGGGTACATGGTTTATGGGTTCAGGTTTCACGGCTTCAGGGTTCATGGCTTCAATGTTCATGGGTTAATGGTTAATGGGTTCAGGGTTCATGGGTTCAGGGTTCATGGGTTCAGGGTTCATGGGTTCAGGTTTCATGGGTTCATGGGTTCAGGTTTCATGGGTTCATGGGTTCAGAGTTCATGGGTTCAGGGTTCATGGGTTCATGGATTCAGGGTTATTGGGTTCAGGGTTCATGGGTTCATGGATTCAGGGTTATTGTGTTTGGCGGTTCTTGTGTTCAGTGTTATTGGGTTCATGTGTTCAGTGTTATTGGGTTCGGGGTTCATGTGTTCGAGGGTTCACCGGTTCAGTGTTCATGGGTTCAAGGTTCACGCGTTCATGGGTTCATGGGTTCAGGGTTCATGGGTTCAGGAATCATAGGTTCAAGGTCCACGGGTTCATGGGTTCAGGGTTGATGGGTTCAGGGTTCACGGGTTCAGGTTTCAGAGTTATGCGTTCTTGGGTTAAGGGTTCATGGTTCATTGGTTCATGGGTCCAGGCTTCATGGTTTCACGGTTCAGAGTTATGGGTTCATTTGTCCAGTGGTTCATGGGTTCATGGGTTCAGGGATCATGGGTTCACGGTTTATGGGTTCATGGGTTATGGGTTCAGGGTTCATGAGTTCAAGGTTCATAGGTTCAGGGTTCATGGGTTCAGGGTTCATGGGTTCAGGGTTGATGGGTTCAGGGTTGATGGGTTCAGGTTTTATGGGTTCATGGGTTCACGGATCATGGGTTCATGGGTTCACGGTTCATGGGTTCATGGGCTCAGGGATCTTGGGTTCATGGGTTCAGGGTTCATGGGTTCAGGGTTCATGGGTTCAGGGTTCATGGGTTCAGGGTTCATGGGTTCAGGGTTCATGGGTTCAGGGTTCATGGGTTCAGGGTTCATGGGTTCAGGGTTCATGGGTTCAGGGTTCATGGGTTCAGGGTTCATGGGTTCAGGGTTCATGGGTTCAGGGTTCATGGGTTCAGGGTTCATGGGTTCAGGGTTCATGGGTTCAGGGTTCATGGGTTCAGGGTTCATGGGTTCAGGGTTCATGGGTTCAGGGTTAATGGGTTCATGGATTAAGGGTTCATGGTTCATTGGTTCATGGGTCCGGGGTTCATGGGTTCAGGGTTCAGAGTTATGGGTTCATTCGATCACTGGTTCATGGGTTCAGGGTTAATGGGTTCGTGGGTTCAGGGTTCATGGGTTCAGGGTTCATGGGTTCAGGGTTCATGGGTTCAGGGTACATGGGTTCAGGGTTCATGGGTTCAGGGGTCATGGGTTCAGGGTTCATGGGTTCAGGGTTCATGGGTTCAGGGGTCATGGGTTCAGGGTTCATGGGTTCAGGTTTCATGGGTTCAGGGTTCATGGGTTCAGGGTTCAGGATTCATGGGTTCAGGTTTCATGGGTTCAGGGTTCATGAGTTCAAGTTTCATGGGTTCAGCGTTCATGGGCTCAGGGTTCATGGGTCCAGAGTTATGGGTCCATTCGTTCATTGGTTCATGGGTTCATGGGTTCACGGATCATGGGTTCATGGGTTCAGGGTTCATGGGTTCATGGGCTCAGGGATCTTGGGTTCATGGGTTCAGGGTTCATGGGTTCAGGGTTCATGGGTTCAGGGTTCATGGGTTCAGGGTTCATGGGTTCCGGGTTCATGGGTTCAGGGTTCATGGGTTCAGGGTTCATGGGTTCAGGGTTCATGGGTTCAGGGTTCATGGGTTCAGGGTTCATGGGTTCAGGGTTCATGGGTTCAGGGTTCATGGGTTCAGGGTTCATGGGTTCAGGGTTCATGGGTTCAGGGTTCATGGGTTCAGGGTTCATGGGTTCATGGATTAAGGGTTCATGGTTCATTGGTTCATGGGTCCTGGGTTCATGGGTTCAGGGTTCAGAGTTATGGGTTCATTCGATCACTGGTTCATGGGTTCACGGTTAATGGGTTCGTGGGTTCAGGGTTCATGGGTTCACGGTTCACAGGTTCAGGGTTCATGGGTTCAGGGTTCATGGGTTCAGGGTTCATGGGTTCATTGGTTATGGGTTCAGGGTTCATGAGTTCAAGGTTCATGGGTTCAGGGTTCATGGGTTCAGGGTTCATGGGTTCAGGGTTCTTGGGTTCAGGGAACATAGGTTCAGGGTTCATGGGTTCAGGGTTGATGGGTTCAGGGTTGATAGATTCGAGGTTGATGAGTTTAGGGTTGATGGGTTCAGGGTTGATGGGTTCAGGTTTGATGGGTTCATGGGTTCAGGGTTCATGGGTTCATGGGCTCAGGGATCATGGATTTAGGGTTCATGGGTTCAGGGTTCATGAGTTCAGGGTTCATGGGTACAGGGTTCATGGGTTCAGGGTTCATGGGTTCAGGGTTCATGTGTTCATGGGTCATGGGTTCAGGGTTCAGGGTTCATGGGTTCAGGGTTCGTGGGTTCAGGGAACATAGGTTCAGGGTTCATGGGTTCAGGGTTCATGGGTTCAGGGTTGATAGATTCAAGGTTGATGAGTTTAGGGTTGATGGGTTCAGGGTTGATGGGTTCAGGGTTGATGGGTTCAGGGTTGATGGGTTCAGGGTTGATGGGTTCAGGGTTGATGGGTTCAGGGTTGATGGGTTCATGTGTTCAGGGTTAATGGGTTCAGGGTTGATGGGTTCATGGGTTCAGGGTTCATGGGTTCAGGGTTCGTGGGTTCAGGGTTGATGGGTTCAGGGTTCATGGGTTCAGGGTTCGTGGGTTCAGGGTTGATGGGTTCATGGGTTCAGGGTTATAGGGTTCAGAGTTCATGGGTTTAGGGTTCATGGGTTCAGGGTTCATGGGTTCAAGGTTCATGGGTACATGGGTTCAGGGTCCATGGCTTCAAGGTTCATAGGTTAATGGTTCATGGGTTCATGGTTCATGGGTTCAGGGTTGATGGGTTCAGGGTTCATGGGTTATTGGTTTCATGGGTTCAGGGTTCATGGGTTCATGGATTCATGCGTTTACCGTTCATGGGTTTTGGGTACATGGGTTCATGGGTTCAAGGTTCACGCGTTCATGAGTTCATGGGTTGAGGGTTCATGGGTTCAGGGATCATAGTTTCAAGGTCCATGGGTTCATGGGTTCAGGATTCATGGTTTCAGGGTTCATGGGTTCAGGATTCATGGTTTCAGGGTTCATGGGTTCAGGGTTCGTGGGTTCATGGGTTCAGGATTCATGGATTCAGTTTTCATAGGTTCATGGGTTCATGGGTTCAGGGTTCATGGGTTCAGGGTTCATGGGTTCAGGGTTCATGGGTTCAGGGTTGATGGGTTCAGTGTTGATGGTTTCAGGGTTGATGGTTTCAGGCTTGGTGGGTTCAGTGTTGATGGTTTCAGGGTTGATGGGTTCAGGGTTGATGGGTTCAGGGTTGATGGGATCAGGGTTGATGGGTTCAGGGTTCAGGGTTCATGGGTTGAAGGTTCATGGGTTCAGGGTTGATGGGTTCAGGGTTCACGGGTTCAAGGTTCATGGGTTCAGGGTTCAGGGTTCAGAGTTCAGGGTTCATGGGTTCATGGATTCACGGTTCAGGGTTCAGGGTTTAAGGGTCATTGGTCCAGCGATCATGGGTTCATGGGTGCATGGGTTCAGAGTTCATCGGTTAAGGGTTCATGATTCATTGGTTCATGGGTTTATGGGTTCACGGGTTCATGGGTTCATGGGTTCATGGGTTCACGGGTTCATTGGTTCAGAGTTAAGGATTCATGGGTTCAAGGGTTCCGGGTTCATGGGTTCAGGGTTCATGGGTACAGGGTACATGGGTTCAGGGTTCATGGATTCATGGGTCCAGGGTTCATGGGTTCAGGGTTCATGGGTTCAGGTTTCATGGGTTCATGGGTTCAGGGTTCATGGGTTCAGGGTTCATGGGTTCAGGGTTCAAGGGTTCAGGGTTCAGGTTTCATGGGTTCATGGGTTCAGGGTTCATGGGTTCAGGGTTCATGGGTTCAGGGTTCAAGGGTTCAGGGTTCATGGGTTCAGGGTTCATGGGTTCAGGGTACATGGGTTCAAAGTTCGTAGGTTCATGAGTTCAGGGTTCATGGGTTCATGGGTTCAGGGTTTATGGGTTCAGGGTTTATGTGTTCAGGGTTCATGTGTTCATGGGTCCAGGGTTCAGGGTTCATGGGTTCAGGTTTCATGGGTTCACGGGTTCAGGGTTCATGGGTTCAGGGTTCATGGGTTCAGGGTTCATGGGTTCAGGGTTCAAGGGTTCAGGGTTCATGGGTTCAGGGTACATGGGTTTAGGCTTGACGGGTTCAGGGTTCATGGGTTCAGGGTTCATGGGTACAGGGTACATGGGTTCAGGGTTCATGGATTCATGGGTCCAGGGTTCATGGGTTCAGGGTTCATGGGTTCAGGTTTCATGGGTTCATGGGTTCAGGGTTCATGGGTTCAGGGTTCATGGGTTCAGGGTTCAAGGGTTCAGGGTTCATGGGTTCAGGGTTCATGTGTTCAGGGTACATGGGTTCAAAGTTCGTAGGTTCATGAGTTCAGGGTTCATGGGTTCATGGGTTCAGGGTTTATGGGTTCAGGGTTTATGGGTTCAGGGTTCATGGGTTCAGGGTTTATGGGATCATGGGTTCATGGGTTATGGGTTCAGGGTTCATGAGTTCAAGGTTCATGGGTTCAGGGTTCATGGGTTCAGGGTTCACGGGTTCAGGGTTCATGGGTTCATGGGCTCAAGGATCATGGATTTAGGGTTCATGGGTTCAGGGTTCATGGGTTCAGGGTTCATGGGTTCAGGGTTCATGGGTTCAGGGTTCATGGGTTCAGAGTTCATGGGTTCACGGTTCATGGGTTCAGGGTTCATGGATTCAAGGTTCATGGGTACAGGGTACATGGGTTCAGGGTTCATGGATTCATGGGTTCAGGGTTCATGGGTTCCAGGTTCATGGGTTCATGGGTTCAGGGTTCAGGGTTCAGGGTTCATGGGTTCAGGGTTCATGGGTTCAGGGTTCATGGGTTCAGGGTTCATGGGTTCAGGGTTCATGGGTTTAGGGTTCATGGGTTCAGGGTTCATGGGTTCAGGGTTCATGGGTTCAGGGTTCATGTGTTCATGGGTCCAGGGTTCATGGGTTCAGGGTTCATGGGTTCAGGTTTCATGGGTTCATGGGTTCAGGATTCATGGGTTCAGGGTTCAAGGGTTCAGGGTTCATGGGTTCATGGGTTCAGGGTTCATGGGTTCATGGGTTATGGGTTCAGGGTTCATGAGTTCAGGGTTCATGGGTTCAGGGTTCATTGGTTCATGGGTTCAGGGTTCATGGGTTCAGGGTTCATGGGTTCAGGGTTCATGGGTTCAGAGTTCATGGGTTCACGGTTCATGGGTTCAGGGTTCATGGATTCAAGGTTCATGGGTACAGGGTACATGGGTTCAGGGTTCATGGATTCATGGGTTCAGGGTTCATGGGTTCCAGGTTCATGGGTTCATGGGTTCAGGGTTCAGGGTACATGGGTTTAGGCTTGATGGGTTCAGGGTTGATGGGTTCAGGGTTGATAGATTCAAGGTTGATGAGTTGAGGGTTGTTGGGTTCAGGGTTGATGGGTTCACGGTTGATGGGTTCAGGTTTGATGGGTTCAGGGTTCATGGGTTCAGGGTTCATGGGATCATGGGTTCATGGGTTATGGGTTCAGGGTTCATGAATTCAAGGTTCATGGGTTCAGGGTTCATGGGTTCAGGGTTCATGGGTTCAGGGTTCATGGGTTCAGGGTTCATGAGTTCAGGGTTCATGGGTACAGGGTTCAGGGTTCATGGGTTCAGGGTTCGTGGGTTCAGGGAACATAGAATCAGGGTTCATGGGTTCAGGGTTCATGGGTTCATGGGTTCAGGGTTCATGGGTTCATGGGCTCAGGGATCATGGATTTAGGGTTCATGGGTTCAGGGTTCATGAGTTCAGGGTTCATGGGTACAGGGTTCATGGGTTCAGTGTTCATGGGTTCAGGGTTCATGTGTTCATGGGTCATAGGTTCAGGGTTCAGGGTTCATGGGTTCAGGGTTCGTGGGTTCAGGGAACATAGAATCAGGGTTCATGGGTTCAGGGTTCATGGGTTCAGGGTTGATAGATTCAAGGTTGATCAGTTTAGGGTTGATGGGTTCACGGTTGATGGGTTCAGGTTTGATGGGTTCATGGGTTCAGGGTTCATGGGTTCATGTGTTCAGGGTTAATGGGTTCAAGGTTCATGGGTTCATGGGTTCAGGGTTCATGGGTTCAGGGTTCATGGGTTCAGGGTTCATGGGTTCAGGGTACATGGGTTCAGGGTTCATAGGTTCATGGGTTCAGGATTCATGGTTTCAGGGTTCATGGGTTCATGGGTTCAGGGTTCATGGTTCATGGGTTCAGGGTTCATGGGTTCAGGGTTCATGGGTTCAGGGTTGATGGGTTCAGTGTTGATGGTTTCAGGGTTGATGGTTTCAGGCTTGGTGGGTTCAGTGTTGATGGTTTCAGGGTTGATGGGTTCAGGGTTGATGGGTTCAGGGTTGATGGGATCAGGGTTGATGGGTTCAGGGTTCAGGGTTCATGGGTTGAAGGTTCATGGGTTCAGGGTTGATGGGTTCAGGGTTCACGGGTTCAAGGTTCATGGGTTCAGGGTTCAGGGTTCAGGGTTCAGGGTTCATGGGTTCATGGATTCACGGTTCAGGGTTCAGGGTTTAAGGGTCATTGGTCCAGCGATCATGGGTTCATGGGTGCATGGGTTCAGAGTTCATCGGTTAAGGGTTCATGATTCATTGGTTCATGGGTTTATGGGTTCACGGGTTCATGGGTTCATGGGTTCATGGGTTCACGGGTTCATTGGTTCAGAGTTAAGGATTCATGTGTTCAAGGGTTCCGGGTTCATGGGTTCAGGGTTCATGGGTACAGGGTACATGGGTTCAGGGTTCATGGATTCATGGGTCCAGGGTTCATGGGTTCAGGGTTCATGGGTTCAGGTTTCATGGGTTCATGGGTTCAGGGTTCATGGGTTCAGGGTTCATGGGTTCAGGGTTCAAGGGTTCAGGGTTCAGGTTTCATGGGTTCATGGGTTCAGGGTTCATGGGTTCAGGGTTCATGGGTTCAGGGTTCAAGGGTTCAGGGTTCATGGGTTCAGGGTTCATGGGTTCAGGGTTCATGAGTTCAAGGTTCATGGGTTCAGGGTTCATGGGTTCAGGGTTCATGGGTTCAGGGTTCATGGGTTCATGGGTCCAGGGTTCATGGGTTCAGGGTTCAGAGTTATGGGTTCATTCGTTCATTGGTTCATGGGTTCAGGGTTCATGGGTTCATGGGCTAAGGGATGATGGGTTTAGGGTTCATGGGTTCAGGGTTCATGGGTTCAGGGTTGATAGATTCAAGGTTGATGAGATTATGGTTGATGGGTTCAGGGTTGATGGGTTCAGGGTTGATGGGTGCAGGTTTGATGGGTTCATGGGTTCAGGGTTATTGGGTTCACAGTTCATGGGTTTAGGGTTCATGGGTTATGGGTTCATGGGTTCAAAGTTCATGGGTACAGGGTACATGGGTTGAGGGTTCATGGATTCATGGGTTCAGGGTTCATGGGTTCCGGGTTCATGGGTTCATGGGTTCAGGGTTCAGAGTTATGGGTTCATTCGTTCATTGGTTCATGGGTTCATGGGTTCACGGATCATGGGTTCATGGGTTCAGGGTTCATGGGTTCATGGGCTCAGGGATCTTGGGTTCATGGGTTCAGGGTTCATGGGTTCAGGGTTCATGGGTTCAGGGTTCATGGGTTCAGGGTTCATGGGTTCATGGATTAAGGGTTCATGGTTCATTGGTTCATGGGTCCGGGGTTCATGGGTTCAGGGTTCAGAGTTATGGGTTCATTCGATCACTGGTTCATGGGTTCAGGGTTAATGGGTTCGTGGGTTCAGGGTTCATGGGTTCAGGGTTCATGGGTTCAGGGTTCATGTGTTCAGGGTACATGGGTTCAGGGTTCATGGGTTCAGGGGTCATGGGTTCAGGGTTCATGGGTTCAGGGTTCATGGGTTCAGGGGTCATGGGTTCAGGGTTCATGGGTTCAGGTTTCATGGGTTCAGGGTTCATGGGTTCAGGGTTCAGGATTCATGGGTTCAGGTTTCATGGGTTCAGGGTTCATGAGTTCAAGTTTCATGGGTTCAGCGTTCATGGGTTCAGGGTTCATGGGTCCAGAGTTATGGGTTCATTCGTTCATTGGTTCATGGGTTCATGGGTTCACGGATCATGGGTTCATGGGTTCAGGGTTCATGGGTTCATGGGCTCAGGGATCTTGGGTTCATGGGTTCAGGGTTCATGGGTTCAGGGTTCATGGGTTCAGGGTTCATGGGTTCAGGGTTCATGGGTTCAGGGTTCATGGGTTCAGGGTTCATGGATTCAGGGTTCATGGGTTCAGGGTTCATGGGTTCAGGGTTCATGGGTTCAGGGTTCATGGGTTCATGGATTAAGGGTTCATGGTTCATTGGTTCATGGGTTCAGGGTTCATGGGTTCAGGGTTCATGGGTTCAGGGTTCATGGGTTCATGGGCTCAGGGATCATGGATTTAGGGTTCATGGGTTCAGGGTTCATGAGTTCAGGGTTCATGGGTACAGGGTTCATGGGTTCAGGGTTCATGGGTTCAGGGTTCATGTGTTCATGGGTCATGGGTTCAGGGTTCAGGGTTCATGGGTTCAGGGTTCGTGGGTTCAGGGAACATAGGTTCAGGGTTCATGGGTTCAGGGTTCATGGGTTCAGGGTTCGTGGGTTCAGGGATCATGGGTTCAGGGGTCATGGTTTCGGGGTTCATGGTTTCAGGGTTCATGGGTTCAGGGGTCATGGTTTCGGGGTTCATGGTTTCAGGGTTCATGGGTTCAGGGGTCATGGGTTCAGGGTTCATGGGTTCATGGGTTTTGGGTACATGGGTTCATGGTTCATGGGTTCAGGGTTCATGGGTTCAGGGTTCATGGGTTCAGGGTTCATGGGTTCAGGGATCATAGGTTCAAGGTCCATGGGTTCATATGTTCAGGTTTCACGGGTTCAGGGTTCATGGCTTCAAGGTTCATGGGTTAATGGTTCATGGGTTCATGGTTCATGGGTTCAGGGTTGATGGGTTCAGGGTTCACGGGTTCAGGGTTCATGGGTTCAGCGTTCATGGGTTCAGAATTCATGGGTTTAGTGTTCATGGGTTTTGGGTACATGGGTTCATGGATTCAGGTTTCACGGGTTCAGGGTTCATGGCTTCAAGGTTCATGGGTAAATGGTTCATGGGTTCATGGTTCATGGGTTCAGGGTTTGGTGGGTTCAGTGTTCATGGGTTCAGTTTTCAGGGTTCAGTTTTCAGGGTTCAGGGTTCAGGATTGATGGGTTAATGGGTTCAGGGTTCATGGGTTCAGGGTTCATGGGTTCAGGGTACATGGGATCAGGGTTCATGGGTTCATGGGTTCAGGGTTCATGGGTTCAGGGTTCATGGGTTCGGGGTTCATGGGTTCATGGGATCAGGTTTCATGGGTTCAGGGTTCATGGGTTGAGGGTTCATGGGTTCAGTTTTCAGGGTTCAGTTTTCAGGGTTCAGTTTTCAGGGTTCAGGGTTCAGGATTCATTCTTTACTGGGTTCAGGGTTCATGGGTTCAGGGTTCATGGGTTCAGGGTACATGGGTTCAGGGTTCATGGGTTCGGGGTTCATGGATTCATGGGATCAGGTTTCATGGGTTCAGGGTTCATGGGTTCAGGGTTCATGGGTTCATGGGTTCAAGGGTTCAGGGTTCATGGGTTCAGGGTTCAAGGGTTCAGGGTTCATGGGTAAAGAATTCATGGTTCATTGGTCCAGGGATCAGGGGTTCATGGGCTCAGGGATCATGGGTTTAGGGTTCATGGGTTCCGGGTTCATGGGTTCAGGATTCATGCGTTCATGGGTACAGGGTTAATGGGTTCAACGTTCATGGGTCCATGGGTTCAGGGTTCATGGGTTCAGGGTTTATGGGTTCAGGGTTAATGGGTTCAGGGTTCATGGTATCAGGGTTCATGGGTTCAGGGTTCATGGGTTCAGGGTTCATGGGTTTAGATTAATGGATTTAGGGTTCTTGGGTTCAGGGTTCATGGGTTTAGATTAATGGATTTAGGGTTCTTGGGTTCAGTGTTCGTGGGTTCAGGGTTCATGGGTTCATGGGTCATGGGTTTATGGGTTCAAGGGTTCATGGGTTTTGGGTTCATGGGTTCACGGGTTCATGGGTTCACGGGTTCATGGGTTCAGGGTTAAGGATTCATGGGTTCAAGGGTTCAGGGTTCATGGGTTCAGGGTTCATGAGTTCAGGGTTCATGGGTTCAGGGTTCATGGGTTCAGTTTTCAGGGTTCAGTTTTCAGGGTTCAGGGTTCAGGATTGATGGGTTAATGGGTTCAGGGTTCATGGGTTCAGGGTTCATGGGTTCAGGGTTGATGGATTCAGGGTTGATGGACTAAAGGTTGATGAGTGCATGGTTGATGGGTTCAGGGTTCATGGATTCAGGTTTCATGGGTTCATGGGTTCATGGGTTCATGGGTTCCGGGTTGATGGATTCAGGGTTGATGGGCTCAAGGTTGATGAGTGCATGGTTGATGGGTTGAGGGTTGATCGGTTCTGGGTTCATGGGTTCAGGGTTGATGGGTTCAGGGTTCAGGGTTCATTGGTTCATGGGTCTAGGGTTAATGGGTTCAGGGTTCAGGGTTAAGGTTCATTGGTTAAGGGTTCGTGGGTTCAGGGTTCATTGTTTCATAGGTTCAGGGTTAGTGGTTTGATGGGTTCAGGGTTCATGGGTTCATCGATTCAGGGTTATTGGGTTCATGGGTTCATGGGTTCACGCGTTCATGGGTTCATGGGTTCAGGGTTCATGGGTTCGGGGATCATAGGTTCAGGGGGTCATGGGTTCATCGGTAGGGTTCATGGGTTCAGGGTCGATGGGTTCAGCGTTCATGGTTTCAGGGTTCATGAGTTCAGGGTTCATGGGTTTTGGGTTCATGGGTTCAGGGTTCATCGGTTCAGGGTTGATGGGTTCATGGGCTCAGGGTTTACAGGTTCAGCGTTCATGGGTTCATGGGTTCAGGT
Source organism: Gastracanthus pulcherrimus (assembly GCA_949152435.1). NCBI lineage: Eukaryota > Metazoa > Arthropoda > Insecta > Hymenoptera > Pteromalidae > Gastracanthus > Gastracanthus pulcherrimus. The sequence continues at coordinate 32,867 of CASCKD010000085.1, forward strand.
TTAAGAGTTCATGGGTTCAGGGTTCATGGGTTCAGGGTTCATGGGTTCAGGGTTCATGGGTTCAGGGTTCATTGGTTCATTGGTCCAAGGTTAATGGGTTCAGGGTTCAGGGTTAAGGTTCATTGGTTAAGGGTTCGTGAGTTCAGGGTTCATGGGTTCCGGGTTGATGGATTCAGGGTTGATGGGCTAAAGGTTGATGAGTGCATGGTTGATGGGTTCAGGGTTCATGGATTCAGCTTTCATGGGTTCATGGGTTCATGGGTTCATGGGTTCGTGGGTTCATGGGTTCCGGGTTGATGGATTCAGGGTTGATGGGCTCAAGGTTGATGAGTGCATGGTTGATGGGTTCAGTGTTGATCGGTTCTGGGTTCATGGGTTCAGGGTTGATGGGTTCAGGGTTCAGGGTTCATTGGTTTATGGGTCTAGGGTTAATGGGTTCAGGGTTCAGGGTTAAGGTTCATTGGTTAAGGGTTCGTGGGTTCAGGGTTCATGGTTTCATGGGTTCAGGGTTAGTGGTTTGATGGGTTCAGGGTTCATGGGTTCATCGATTCAGGGTTATTGGGTTCATGTGTTCATGGGTTCAGTGTTATTGGGTTCAGGGTTCATATGTTCATTGTTTCATGGGTCCAGTGTTCATGGGTTCAGTGTTCATGGGTTCAGTGTTCATGGGTTCAGTGTTATTGGGTTCAGGGTTCATGTGTTCATTGGTTCATGGGTCCAGAGTTCACGGGTTCAGTGTTCATGGGTTCAATGTTCACGCGTTCATGGGTTCATGGGTTCAGGGTTCATGGGTTCAGGGTTCATGGGTTCGGGGATCATAGGTTCAGGGGGTCATGGGTTCATGGGTAGGGTTCATGGGTTCAGAGTTGATGGGTTCAGCGTTCATGGTTTCAGGGTTCATGGGTTCAGGGTTCATGGGTTTCGGGTTCATGGGTTCAGGGTTCATGGGTTCAGGGTTGATGGGTTCATGGGCTCAGGGTTCACAGGTTCAGGGTTCATGGGTTGATGGGTTCAGGTTTCAGAGATCATGGGTTCAGGGTTCTGGGTTCAGGGTTCATGGTTCATGGGTTCAGGGTTGATGGGTTCATGGGCTCAGGGTTCACGGGTTCATGGCTTATGGGTTCATGGGCTCAGGTTTCAGAGTTCATGGGTTCAGGGTTCTGGGTTTAGGGTTCATGGTTCATGGGTTCAATGTTCATGGATTCAGGGTTCAGGGTTCACTGTTTAGGGGTCATTGGTTCAGCGTTCATGGGTTCATGGGTGCATGGGTTCAGAGTTCATCGGTTAAGGGTTCTGGGTTCATTGGTTCATGGGGTCATGGTTGATGAGTTCAGTGTTGATGGTTTCAGGGTTGATGGGTTCAGAGTTCATGGGTTCTAGGTTGATGATATGAGGGTTAATGAATTCATGGTAGATGGGTTCAGGGTTCATGGGTTCAGGGTTCATGGGTTCAGGGTTCATGGGTTCAGGGTTCATGGGTTCAGGGTTCATGGGTTCAGGGTTCATGGGTACATGGGTACAGGGTTAATGGGTTCAAGGTTCATGGGTCCATGGGGTCAGGGTTCATGGGTTCAGGGTTTATGGGTTCAGGGTTAATGGGTTCAGGGTTCATGGTATCAGGGTTCATGGGTTTAGGGTTCATGGGTTCAGGGTTCATGGGTTTAGATTAATGGATTTAGGGTTCTTGGGTTCAGGGTTCATGGGTTTAGATTAATGGATTTAGGGTTCTTGGGTTCAGTGTTCATGGGTACATGGGTACAGGGTTAATGGGTTCAAGGTTCATGGGTTCATGGGTCATGGGTTTATGGGTTCAAGGGTTCATGGGTTCATGGGTTCATGGGTTCACGGGTTCATGGGTTCAGGGTTCATGGGTTCAGGGTTCATGGGTTCAGGGTTCATGGGTACATGGGTACAGGGTTAATGGGTTCAAGGTTCATGGGTTCATGGGTCATGGGTTTATGGGTTCAAGGGTTCATGGGTTCATGGGTTCATGGGTTCACGGGTTCATGGGTTCAGGGTTAAGGATTCATGGGTTCAAGGGTTCAGGGTTCATGGGTACAGGGTTCATGAGTTCAGGGTTCATGGGTTCAGGGTTCATGGGTTCAGTTTTCAGGGTTCAGTTTTCAGGGTTCAGGGTTCAGGATTGATGGGTTAATGGGTTCAGGGTTCATGGGTTCAGGGTTCATGGGTTCAGGGTACATGGGATCAGGGTTCATGGGTTCATGGGTTCAGGGTTCATGGGTTCAGGGTTCATGGGTTCGGGGTTCATGGGTTCATGGGATCAGGTTTCATGGGTTCAGGGTTCATGGGTTGAGGGTTCATGGGTTCAGGGTTCATGGGTTCACGGTTCAGGGTTAAGGTTCATTGGTTAAGGGTTCGTGTGTTCAGGGTTCATGGGTTCCGGGTTGATGGATTCAGGGTTGATGGACTAAAGGTTGATGAGTGCATGGTTGATGGGTTCAGGGTTCATGGATTCAGGTTTCATGGGTTCATGGGTTCATGGGTTCATGGGTTCATGGGTTCATGGGTTCCGGGTTGATGGATTCAGGGTTGATGGGCTCAAGGTTGATGAGTGCATGGTTGATGGGTTGAGGGTTGATCGGTTCTGGGTTCATGGGTTCAGGGTTGATGGGTTCAGGGTTCAGGGTTCATTGGTTCATGGGTCTAGGGTTAATGGGTTCAGGGTTCAGGGTTAAGGTTCATTGGTTAAGGGTTCGTGGGTTCAGGGTTCATTGTTTCATAGGTTCAGGGTTAGTGGTTTGATGGGTTCAGGGTTCATGGGTTCATCGATTCAGGGTTATTGGGTTCATGGGTTCATGGGTTCACGCGTTCATGGGTTCATGGGTTCAGGGTTCATGGGTTCGGGGATCATAGGTTCAGGAGGTCATGGGTTCATCGGTAGGGTTCATGGGTTCAGGGTCGATGGGTTCAGCGTTCATGGTTTCAGGGTTCATGAGTTCAGGGTTCATGGGTTTTGGGTTCATGGGTTCAGGGTTCATCGGTTCAGGGTTGATGGGTTCATGGGCTCAGGGTTTACAGGTTCAGCGTTCATGGGTTCATGGGTTCAGGTTTCAGAGTTCATGGGTTCAGGTTTCAGAGTTCATGGGTTCAGGGTTCATGGGTTCAGGGTTGATGGGTTCAGGGTTGATGGGTTCATGGGTTCAGGGTTCATGGGTTCGGGGTTCATGGGTTCATGGGTTCAGGTTTCATGGGTTCAGGGGTACTGGGTTCAGCGTTCATGGGTTCAGGGTTCATGGGTTCAGGGTTCATGGGTTCAGGGTTCATTGGTTCATTGGTCCAAGGTTAATGGGTGCAGGGTTCAGGGTTAAGGTTCATTGGTTAAAGGTTCGTGGGTTCAGGGTTCATGGGTTCCGGGTTGATGGATTCAGGGTTGATGGGCTAAAGGTTGATGAGTGCATGGTTGATGGGTTCAGGGTTCATGGATTCAGGTTTCATGGGTTCATGGGTTCATGGGTTCATGGGTTCGTGGGTTCATGGGTTCCGGGTTGATGGATTCAGGGTTGATGGGCTCAAGGTTGATGAGTGCATGGTTGATGGGTTCAGTGTTGATCGGTTCTGGGTTCATGGGTTCAGGGTTGATGGGTTCAGGGTTCAGGGTTCATTGGTTTATGGGTCTAGGGTTAATGGGTTCAGGGTTCAGGGTTAAGGTTCATGGGTTCAGTGTTCATGGGTTCAGTGTTCATGGGTTCAGGGTTCATGGGTTCAGGGTTCATGGGTTCAGGGTTCATGGGTTCATGGGATCAGGGTTCATGGGTTCAGGTTTCATGGGTTCAGGGTACATGGGTTTAGGCTTGATGGGTTCAGGGTTGATAGATTCAAGGTTGATGAGTTTAAGGTTGATGGGTTCAGGGTTTATGGGTTCATGGGTTCAGGTTTCAGAGTTCATGGGTTCAGGGTTCTGGGTTTAGGGTTCATGGTTCATGGATCATGGGTTCAATGTTCATGGATTCAGGGTTCAGGGTTCACTGTTTAGGGGTCATTGGTTCAGCGTTCATGGGTTCATGGGTGCATGGGTTCAGAGTTCATCGGTTAAGGGTTCTTGGTTCATTGATTCATGGGGTCAGGGTTGATGAGTTCAGTGTTGGTGGTTTCAGGGTTGATGGGTTCAGAGTTCATGGGTTCTAGGTTGATGATATGAGGGTTAATGAATTCATGGTAGATGGGTTCAGGGTTCATGGGTTCAGGGTTCATGGGTTCAGGGTTCATGGGTTCAGGGTTCATGGGTTCAGGGTTCATGGGTTCAGGGTTCATGGGTTCAGGGTTCATGGGTTCAGGGTTCATGGGTTCAGGGTTCATGGGTTCAGGGTTCATGGGTTCAGGGTTCATGGGTTCAGGGTTCATGGGTTCAGGGTTCATGGGTTCAGGGTTCATGGGTACAGGGTTCATGGGTTATGGGTTATGGGTTCATGGGTTCAGGGTTCATTGGTTCATGGGGTCAGGGTTGATGAGTTCAGTGTTGATGGTTTCAGGGTTGATGGGTTCAGAGTTCATGGGTTCTAGGTTGATGATATGAGGGTTAATGAATTCATGGTAGATGGGTTCAGGGTTCATGGGTTCAGGGTTCATGGGTTCAGGGTTGATAGATTCAAGGTTGATGAGTTTAAGGTTGATGGGTTCAGGGTTCATGGGTTTAGGGTTCATGGGTTCATAGGTTCATGGGCTCAGGGATCATGGGTTTAGGGTTCATGGGTTCCGGGTTCATGGGATCAGGGTTCATGGGTTCATGGGTACAGGGTTAATGGGTTCAAGGGTTCATGGGTTGAGGGTTCATGGGTTCAGGGTTCATGGGTTCTGGGTTCAGAGTTATGGGTTCATTCGTTCATTGGTTCATGGTTTCAGGGTTCATGGGTTCATGGGCTCAGGGATCATGGGTTTAGGATTCATGGGTTCCGGGTTCATGGGTTCAGGGTTCATGGGTTCATGGGTACAGGGTTAATGGGTTCAAGGTTCATGGGTCCATGGGGTCAGGGTTCATGGGTTCAGGGTTTATGGTATCAGGGTTCATGGGTTCAGGATTCATGGGTTCAAGGTCCATGGGTTCAGGGTTCATGGGTTCATGGGTTCATGGGTTCAGGGTTCATGGGTTCAGGGTTCATAAGTTCAGAGTTCTTGGGTTCAGAGTTCATGGATTCAGGGTTCATGGGTTCAGGGTTCAGAGTTATGCGTTCTTGGGTTAAGGTTTCATGGTTCATTGGTTCATGGGTCCAGGGTTCATGGGTTCAGGGTTCAGAGTTATGGGTTCATTTGTCCAGTGGTTCATGGGTTCATGGGCTCAGGGATCATGGGTTTATGGGTTCATGGGTTATGGGTTCAGGGTTCATGAGTTCAAGGTTCATGGGTTCAGGGTTCATGGGTTAAGGGTTCATGGGTTCAGGGTTTATGGGTTCAGGGTTCATGGGTTCAGGGTACATGGGTTTAGGCTTGATGGGTTCAGGGTTGATAGATTCAAGGTTGATGAGTTTAGGGTTGATGGGTTCAGGGTTCATGGGTTTAGGGTTCATGGGTTTAGGGTTCATGGGTTCATGGGTTCATGGGCTCAGGGATCATGGGTTTAGGGTTCATGGGTTCCGGGTTCATTGGTTGAGGGTTCATAGGTTCAGAGTTCGTGGGTTCAGGGTTCATGGATTCAGGGTTCATGGGTTCAGGGTTCAGAGTTATGCGTTCTTGGGTTAAGGGTTCATGGTTCATTGGTTCATGGATCCAGGGTTCATGGGTTCAGGGTTCAGAATTATGGGTTCATTTGTCCAGTGGTTCATGGGTTCGTGGGTCAGGGATCATGGGTTCAGGGTTCATGAGTTGAAGGTTCATGGGTTCAGGGTTCATGGGTTCAGGGTTCATGGGTTCAGGGTTCATAGGTTCATGGATTCAGGGTTCATGGGTTCAGGGTTCATGGGTTCAGGGTTCATGGGTTCAGGGTTCATGGGTTCAGGGTAAATGGGTTCAGGGTACATGGGTTTAGGCTTGGTTGGTTCAGTGTTGATGGTTTCAGGGTTGATGGGTTCAGGGTTGATGGGATCAGGGTTCATGGGTTCAGGGTTCATGGGTTCATGGGTTCAGGGTTCATGGGTTCAGGGTTCATGGGTTCAGGAGTCATGGGTTCAAGGTTCATGGGTTAAGGGTTCATGAGTTCATGGGTTCATGGGTTTTGGGTACATGGGTTCATGGTTCATGGGTTCATGGTTCATGGATTCAGGATTGATGGGTTCAGGGTTCACGGGTTCACGGTTCATGGGTTCAGCGTTCATGGGTTCAGAATTCATGGGTTTAGTGTTCATGGGTTTTGGGTACATGCGTTCATGGGTTCAGGTTTCACGGGTTCAGGGTTGATGGGTACAGGGTTCATGGGTTCAGGGATAATAGGTTCAGGTGGTCATGGGTTCATGGGTAGGGTTCATGGGTTCAGGGATGATGGGTTCAGGGTTCACGGGTTCAGTGTTCATGGGTTCAGCGTTCATGGGTTCAGAATTCATGGGTGTAGTGTTCATGGGTTTTGGGTACATGGGTTCATGGGTTCAGGTTTCACGGGTTCAGGGTTCATGGCTTCAAGGTTCATAGGTTAATGGTTCATGGGTTCAAGATTCATGCGTTCAAGGTTCATGGGTTCAGGTTTCAGGGTTGATGGGTTCAGTGTTGCTGGGTTCAGTGTTGATGGGTTCAGTCTTGATGGATTCAGAGTTGATGGGTTCAGGGTTGATGGGTTCAAGGTTGATGAGTTGAGGGTTAATGGGTTGAGGGTTGATGGGTTCAGGGTTCATGGGTTCAGGGTTCAGGGTTCAGGGTTCAGGGTTCATGGGTTCAAGATTCATGCGTTCAAGGTTCATGGGTTCAGGTTTCAGGGTTGATGGGTTCAGTGTTGATGGGTTCAGTGTTGATGGGTTCAGTCTTGATGGATTCAGAGTTTATGGGTTCAGGGTTGATGGGTTCAGTCTTGATGGATTCAGAGTTTATGGGTTCAGGGTTGATGGGTTCAAGGTTGATGTGTTGAGGGTTAATGGGTTCAGGGTTGATTGGTTCAGGGTTGATGGGTTCAGTGTTGATGGTTTCGGGGGTTATGGTTTCAGGCTTGGTGGGTTCAGTGTTGATGGTTTCAGGGTTGATGAGTTCAGGGTTGATGGGTTCAGGGTTGATGGGTTAAGAGTTCATGGGTTCAGGGTTCAGGGTTCATGGGTTCAAGGTTCATGGATTCAGGGTTATTGGGTTCATGGGTTCTTGTGTTCAGTGTTATTGGGTTCATGTGTTCAGTGTTACTGGGTTCAGGGTTCATGTGTTCCAGGGTTCATGGGTTCAGGGTTCATGGGTTCGGGGTTCAGGGTTCAAGGGTTCATGGGTTCAGGGTTCAAGATTCATGGGTTCATGGGTTCAGGGTTCATGGGTTCAGTGTTGATGGTTTCAGAGTTGATGGGTTCAGGGTTGATAGATTCAAGGTTGATGAGTTTAGGGTTGATGGGTTCAGGGTTGACGGGTTCAGGGTTGATGGGTTCAGTGTTGATGGTTTCAGGGATCATGGGTTTAGGGTTCATGGGTTCCGGGTTCATGGGATCAGGGTTCATGGGTTCATGGGTACAGGGTTAATGAGTTCAAGGTTCATGGGTCCATGGGCTCAGGGATCATGGGTTCATGGGTTCAGGGTTCATGGGTTCACGGTTTATGGGTTTAAGATTCATGGGTTCAGGGTTCATGGGTTCAGGGTTCATGGGTTCAGGGTTCATGGGTTCAGGGTTCATGGGTTCATGGGTTCAGGGTTCATGAATTCAGGGTTCATGGGTTCTGGGTTCATGGGTTCAGGGTTCATGGGTTCAGGGTTCATGGGTTCAGGGTTCATGGGTTCAGGGTTCATGGGTTCAGGGTACATGGGTTCAGCGTTCATGGGTTTAGATTAATGGATTTAGGATTCTTGGGTTCAGGGTTCATGGGTTTAGATTAATGGATTTAGGGTTCTTGGGTTCAGTGTTCATGGGTTCAGGGTTCATGGGTTCATGGGTTCATGGGTTTATGGGTTCAAGGGTTCATCGGTTCAGGGTTCATGGGTTAAGGGTTCATGAGTTCATGGGTTCATGGGTTTTGGGTACATGGGTTCATGGTTCATGGGTTCATGGTTCATGGATTCAGGGTTGATGGGTTCAGGGTTCACGGGTTCATGGTTCATGGGTTCAGCGTTCATGGGTTCAGGGGTCATGGATTCAGGGTTCATGGGTTCAGGGTTCATGGGTTCAAGGTTCATGGCTTCATGGCTTCAGGGTTCATGGGTTCAGCGTTCATGGGTTCAGGGTTCAGGGTTAAGGGTTTAGGGTTCATAGGTTCATGGATTTACGGTTCAGAGTTCAGGGTTCAGGGTTCATGGGTTCAGGGTTCAGGATTCATGGGTTCAAGATTCATGGGTTCAAGGTTCATGGGTTCAGGTTTCAGGTTTGATGGGTTCAGGTTTCAGGTTTGATGGGTTCAGTATTGATGGGTTCAGTATTGATGGTGTCAGAGTTGATGGGTTCAGGGTTGATGGGTTCAAGGTTGATGAGTTGAGGGTTAATGGGTTCAGGGTTGATGGGTTCAGGGTTGATGGTTTCAGGGTTGATGGTTTCAGGCTTGGTGGGTTCAGTGTTTATGGTTTCAGGGTTAAAGGGTTCAGGGTTGATGGGTTGAGGGTTGATGGTTTCAGGGTTCATGGGTTCAGGGGTCAGGGTTCATGGGTTCAAGGTTCATGCGCTCAGGTTTCAGAGTTCATGGGTTCAGGGTTCTGGGTTCAGGGTTCATGGGATCAAGGTTCATGGGTTCAGGGTTCAGTGTTCAGGGTTCAGGTTTCATGGGTTCATGGATTCACGGTTCAGGGTTCAGGGTTCAAGGTTGATGGGTTCAGGGTGAAGGATTCATGGGTTCATGGGTTCAGGGTTCATGGGTTAAGGGTTCATGGGTTAAGGGTTCATGGATTCAGGGTTCATGGGTTCAGGGTTCATGGGTTCAGGGTTCATGGGTTTAGATTTATGGATTCAGGGTTCTTGGGTTCAGTGTTCATGGGTTCAGGGTTCATGGGTTCATGGGTTCATGGTTTCATGGGTTCAAGGTTCATGGGTTCATGGGTTCATGGTTTCATGGGTTCAGGGTTCATGGGTTCAGGGTTCATGGGTTTAGATTAATGGATTCAGGGTTCTTGGGTTCAGTGTTCGTGGGTTCAGGGTTCATGGGTTCATGGGTTCATGGGTTTATGGGTTCAAGGGTTCATGGGTTCATGTGTTCATGGGTCCACGGGTTCATGGGTTCAGTTTTCAGGGTTCATTGTTCAGGATTCATTGGTTAATGGGTTCAGGGTTCATGGGTCCAGGGTTCATGGGTTCAGGGTTCATGGGTTCATGGGTTCATGGGTTCAGGGTTCATGGGTTCAGGGTTTATGGGTTCAGGTTTCATGGGTTCAGGGTTCATGGCTTCAAGGTTCATGGGTTAATGGTTAATGGGTTCAGGGTTCATGGGTTCAGGGATCATGGGTTCAGGGTTCATGGGTTCATGGGTTCAGAGTTCATGGGTTCAGGGTTCATGGGTTCAGGGTCATGGGTTCAGGGTTCATGGGTTCAGGGTTCATGGGTTTAGATTAATGGATTCAGGGTTCTTGGGTTCAGTGTTCGTGGGTTCAGGGTTCATGGGTTCATGGGTTCATGGGTTTATGGGTTCAAGGGTTCATGGGTTCATGTGTTCATGGGTCCACGGGTTCATGGGTTCAGTTTTCAGGGTTCATTGTTCAGGATTCATTGGTTAATGGGTTCATTGTTCAGGATTCATTGGTTAATGGGTTCAGGGTTCATGGGTCCAGGGTTCATGGGTTCAGGGTTCATGGGTTCATGGGTTCATGGGTTCAGGGTTCATGGGTTCAGGGTTTATGGGTTCAGGTTTCATGGGTTCAGGGTTGATGGCTTCAAGGTTCATGGGTTAATGGTTAATGGGTTCAGGGTTCATGGTTTCAGGGATCATGGGTTCAGGGTTCATGGGTTCATGGGTTCAGAGTTCATGGGTTCAGGGTTCATGGGTTCAGGGGTCATGGGTTCAGGGTTCATGGGTTCAGGGTTCATGGGTTCAGAGTTCATGAGTTCATGGGTTCAGGGTTCATTGGTTCAGGGTTCATGGGTTCAGGGATCATAGGTTCAAGGTCCATGGGTTCATATGTTCAGGTTTCACGGGTTCAGGGTTCATGGCTTCAAGGTTCATGGGTTAATGGTTCATGGGTTCATGGTTCATGGGTTCAGGGTTGATGGGTTCAGGGTTCACGGATTCAGGGTTCATGGGTTCAGCGTTCATGGGTTCAGAATTCATGGGTTTAGTGTTCATGGGTTTTGGGTACATGGGTTCATGGATTCAGGTTTCACGGGTTCAGGGTTCATGGCTTCAAGGTTCATGGGTAAATGGTTCATGGGTTCATGGTTCATGGGTTCAGGGTTTGGTGGGTTCAGTGTTCATGGGTTCAGTTTTCAGGGTTCAGTTTTCAGGGTTCAGGGTTCAGGATTGATGGGTTAATGGGTTCAGGGTTCATGGGTTCGGGGTTCATGGGTTCAGGGTACATGGGATCAGGGTTCATGGGTTCATGGGTTCAGGGTTCATGGGTTCAGGGTTCATGGGTTCGGGGTTCATGGGTTCATGGGATCAGGTTTCATGGGTTCAGGGTTCATGGGTTGAGGGTTCATGGGTTCAGTTTTCAGGGTTCAGTTTTCAGGGTTCAGGGTTCAGGATTCATTCTTTACTGGGTTCAGGGTTCATGGGTTCAGGGTTCATGGGTTCAGGGTACATGGGTTCAGGGTTCATGGGTTCGGGGTTCATGGATTCATGGGATCAGGTTTCATGGGTTCAGGGTTCATGGGTTCAGGGTTCATGGGTTCATGGGTTCAAGGGTTCAGGGTTCATGGGTTCAGGGTTCAAGGGTTCAGGGTTCATGGGTAAAGAATTCATGGTTCATTGGTCCAGGGATCAGGGGTTCATGGGCTCAGGGATCATGGGTTTAGGGTTCATGGGTTCCGGGTTCATGGGTTCAGGATTCATGGGTTCATGGGTACAGGGTTAATGGGTTCAACGTTCATGGGTCCATGGGTTCAGGGTTCATGGGTTCAGGGTTTATGGGTTCAGGGTTAATGGGTTCAGGGTTCATGGTATCAGGGTTCATGGGTTCAGGGTTCATGGGTTCAGGGTTCATGGGTTTAGATTAATGGATTTAGGGTTCTTGGGTTCAGGGTTCATGGGTTTAGATTAATGGATTTAGGGTTCTTGGGTTCAGTGTTCGTGGGTTCAGGGTTCATGGGTTCATGGGTCATGGGTTTATGGGTTCAAGGGTTCATGGGTTTTGGGTTCATGGGTTCACGGGTTCATGGGTTCAGGGTTAAGGATTCATGGGTTCAAGGGTTCAGGGTTCATGGGTTCAGGGTTCATGAGTTCAGGGTTCATGGGTTCAGGGTTCATGGGTTCAGTTTTCAGGGTTCAGTTTTCAGGGTTCAGGGTTCAGGATTGATGGGTTAATGGGTTCAGGGTTCATGGGTTCAGGGTTGATGGATTCAGGGTTGATGGACTAAAGGTTGATGAGTGCATGGTTGATGGGTTCAGGGTTCATGGATTCAGGTTTCATGGGTTCATGGGTTCATGGGTTCATGGGTTCATGGGTTCATGGGTTCCGGGTTGATGGATTCAGGGTTGATGGGCTCAAGGTTGATGAGTGCATGGTTGATGGGTTGAGGGTTGATCGGTTCTGGGTTCATGGGTTCAGGGTTGATGGGTTCAGGGTTCAGGGTTCATTGGTTCATGGGTCTAGGGTTAATGGGTTCAGGGTTCAGGGTTAAGGTTCATTGGTTAAGGGTTCGTGGGTTCAGGGTTCATTGTTTCATAGGTTCAGGGTTAGTGGTTTGATGGGTTCAGGGTTCATGGGTTCATCGATTCAGGGTTATTGGGTTCATGGGTTCATGGGTTCACGCGTTCATGGGTTCATGGGTTCATGGGTTCAGGGTTCATGGGTTCGGGGATCATAGGTTCAGGGGGTCATGGGTTCATCGGTAGGGTTCATGGGTTCAGGGTCGATGGGTTCAGCGTTCATGGTTTCAGGGTTCATGAGTTCAGGGTTCATGGGTTTTGGGTTCATGGGTTCAGGGTTCATCGGTTCAGGGTTGATGGGTTCATGGGCTCAGGGTTTACAGGTTCAGCGTTCATGGGTTCATGGGTTCAGGTTTAAGAGTTCATGGGTTCAGGGTTCATGGGTTCAGGGTTCATGGGTTCAGGGTTCATTGGTTCATTGGTCCAAGGTTAATGGGTTCAGGGTTCAGGGTTAAGGTTCATTGGTTAAGGGTTCGTGGGTTCAGGGTTCATGGGTTCCGGGTTGATGGATTCAGGGTTGATGGGCTAAAGGTTGATGAGTGCATGGTTGATGGGTTCAGGGTTCATGGATTCAGGTTTCATGGGTTCATGGGTTCATGGGTTCATGGGTTCGTGGGTTCATGGGTTCCGGGTTGATGGATTCAGGGTTGATGGGCTCAAGGTTGATGAGTGCATGGTTGATGGGTTAAGTGTTGATCGGTTCTGGGTTCATGGGTTCAGGGTTGATGGGTTCAGGGTTCAGGGTTCATTGGTTTATGGGTCTAGGGTTAATGGGTTCAGGGTTCAGGGTTAAGGTTCATTGGTTAAGGGTTCGTGGGTTCAGGGTTCATGGTTTCATGGGTTCAGGGTTAGTGGTTTGATGGGTTCAGGGTTCATGGGTTCATCGATTCAGGGTTATTGGGTTCATGTGTTCATGGGTTCAGTGTTATTGGGTTCAGGGTTCATATGTTCATTGTTTCATGGGTCCAGTGTTCATGGGTTCAGTGTTCATGGGTTCAGTGTTCATGGGTTCAGTGTTATTGGGTTCAGGGTTCATGTGTTCATTGGTTCATGGGTCCAGAGTTCGCGGGTTCAGTGTTCATGGGTTCAATGTTCACGCGTTCATGGGTTCATGGGTTCAGGGTTCATGGGTTCAGGGTTCATGGGTTCGGGGATCATAGGTTCAGGGGGTCATGGGTTCATGGGTAGGGTTCATGGGTTCAGAGTTGATGGGTTCAGCGTTCATGGTTTCAGGGTTCATGGGTTCAGGCTTCATGGGTTTCGGGTTCATGGGTTCAGGGTTCATGGGTTCAGGGTTGATGGGTTCATGGGCTCAGGGTTCACAGGTTCAGGGTTCATGGGTTGATGGGTTCAGGTTTCAGAGATCATGGGTTCAGGGTTCTGGGTTCAGGGTTCATGGTTCATGGGTTCAGGGTTGATGGGTTCATGGGCTCAGGGTTCACGGGTTCATGGCTTATGGGTTCATGGGCTCAGGTTTCAGAGTTCATGGGTTCAGGGTTCTGGGTTTAGGGTTCATGGTTCATGGGTTCAATGTTCATGGATTCAGGGTTCAGGGTTCACTGTTTAGGGGTCATTGGTTCAGCGTTCATGGGTTCATGGGTGCATGGGTTCAGAGTTCATCGGTTAAGGGTTCTGGGTTCATTGGTTCATGGGGTCATGGTTGATGAGTTCAGTGTTGATGGTTTCAGGGTTGATGGGTTCAGAGTTCATGGGTTCTAGGTTGATGATATGAGGGTTAATGAATTCATGGTAGATGGGTTCAGGGTTCATGGGTTCAGGGTTCATGGGTTCAGGGTTCATGGGTTCAGGGTTCATGGGTTCAGGGTTCATGGGTTCAGGGTTCATGGGTTCAGGGTTCATGGGTACATGGGTACAGGGTTAATGGGTTCAAGGTTCATGGGTCCATGGGGTCAGGGTTCATGGGTTCAGGGTTAATGGGTTCAGGGTTAATGGGTTCAGGGTTCATGGTATCAGGGTTCATGGGTTTAGGGTTCATGGGTTCAGGGTTCATGGATTTAGGGTTCTTGGGTTCAGGGTTCATGGGTTTAGATTAATGGATTTAGGGTTCTTGGGTTCAGTGTTCGTGGGTTCAGGGTTCATGGGTTCATGGGTCATGGGTTTATGGGTTCAAGGGTTCATGGGTTTTGGGTTCATGGGTTCACGGGTTCATGGGTTCAGGGTTAAGGATTCATGGGTTCAAGGGTTCAGGGTTCATGGGTTCAGGGTTCATGAGTTCAGGGTTCATGGGTTCAGGGTTCATGGGTTCAGTTTTCAGGGTTCAGTTTTCAGGGTTCAGGGTTCAGGATTGATGGGTTAATGGGTTCAGGGTTCATGGGTTCAGGGTTGATGGATTCAGGGTTGATGGACTAAAGGTTGATGAGTGCATGGTTGATGGGTTCAGGGTTCATGGATTCAGGTTTCATGGGTTCATGGGTTCATGGGTTCATGGGTTCATGGGTTCATGGGTTCCGGGTTGATGGATTCAGGGTTGATGGGCTCAAGGTTGATGAGTGCATGGTTGATGGGTTGAGGGTTGATCGGTTCTGGGTTCATGGGTTCAGGGTTGATGGGTTCAGGGTTCAGGGTTCATTGGTTCATGGGTCTAGGGTTAATGGGTTCAGGGTTCAGGGTTAAGGTTCATTGGTTAAGGGTTCGTGGGTTCAGGGTTCATTGTTTCATAGGTTCAGGGTTAGTGGTTTGATGGGTTCAGGGTTCATGGGTTCATCGATTCAGGGTTATTGGGTTCATGGGTTCATGGGTTCACGCGTTCATGGGTTCATGGGTTCATGGGTTCAGGGTTCATGGGTTCGGGGATCATAGGTTCAGGGGGTCATGGGTTCATCGGTAGGGTTCATGGGTTCAGGGTCGATGGGTTCAGCGTTCATGGTTTCAGGGTTCATGAGTTCAGGGTTCATGGGTTTTGGGTTCATGGGTTCAGGGTTCATCGGTTCAGGGTTGATGGGTTCATGGGCTCAGGGTTTACAGGTTCAGCGTTCATGGGTTCATGGGTTCAGGTTTAAGAGTTCATGGGTTCAGGGTTCATGGGTTCAGGGTTCATGGGTTCAGGGTTCATTGGTTCATTGGTCCAAGGTTAATGGGTTCAGGGTTCAGGGTTAAGGTTCATTGGTTAAGGGTTCGTGGGTTCAGGGTTCATGGGTTCCGGGTTGATGGATTCAGGGTTGATGGGCTAAAGGTTGATGAGTGCATGGTTGATGGGTTCAGGGTTCATGGATTCAGGTTTCATGGGTTCATGGGTTCATGGGTTCATGGGTTCGTGGGTTCATGGGTTCCGGGTTGATGGATTCAGGGTTGATGGGCTCAAGGTTGATGAGTGCATGGTTGATGGGTTAAGTGTTGATCGGTTCTGGGTTCATGGGTTCAGGGTTGATGGGTTCAGGGTTCAGGGTTCATTGGTTTATGGGTCTAGGGTTAATGGGTTCAGGGTTCAGGGTTAAGGTTCATTGGTTAAGGGTTCGTGGGTTCAGGGTTCATGGTTTCATGGGTTCAGGGTTAGTGGTTTGATGGGTTCAGGGTTCATGGGTTCATCGATTCAGGGTTATTGGGTTCATGTGTTCATGGGTTCAGTGTTATTGGGTTCAGGGTTCATATGTTCATTGTTTCATGGGTCCAGTGTTCATGGGTTCAGTGTTCATGGGTTCAGTGTTCATGGGTTCAGTGTTATTGGGTTCAGGGTTCATGTGTTCATTGGTTCATGGGTCCAGAGTTCGCGGGTTCAGTGTTCATGGGTTCAATGTTCACGCGTTCATGGGTTCATGGGTTCAGGGTTCATGGGTTCAGGGTTCATGGGTTCGGGGATCATAGGTTCAGGGGGTCATGGGTTCATGGGTAGGGTTCATGGGTTCAGAGTTGATGGGTTCAGCGTTCATGGTTTCAGGGTTCATGGGTTCAGGCTTCATGGGTTTCGGGTTCATGGGTTCAGGGTTCATGGGTTCAGGGTTGATGGGTTCATGGGCTCAGGGTTCACAGGTTCAGGGTTCATGGGTTGATGGGTTCAGGTTTCAGAGATCATGGGTTCAGGGTTCTGGGTTCAGGGTTCATGGTTCATGGGTTCAGGGTTGATGGGTTCATGGGCTCAGGGTTCACGGGTTCATGGCTTATGGGTTCATGGGCTCAGGTTTCAGAGTTCATGGGTTCAGGGTTCTGGGTTTAGGGTTCATGGTTCATGGGTTCAATGTTCATGGATTCAGGGTTCAGGGTTCACTGTTTAGGGGTCATTGGTTCAGCGTTCATGGGTTCATGGGTGCATGGGTTCAGAGTTCATCGGTTAAGGGTTCTGGGTTCATTGGTTCATGGGGTCATGGTTGATGAGTTCAGTGTTGATGGTTTCAGGGTTGATGGGTTCAGAGTTCATGGGTTCTAGGTTGATGATATGAGGGTTAATGAATTCATGGTAGATGGGTTCAGGGTTCATGGGTTCAGGGTTCATGGGTTCAGGGTTCATGGGTTCAGGGTTCATGGGTTCAGGGTTCATGGGTTCAGGGTTCATGGGTTCAGGGTTCATGGGTACATGGGTACAGGGTTAATGGGTTCAAGGTTCATGGGTCCATGGGGTCAGGGTTCATGGGTTCAGGGTTTATGGGTTCAGGGTTAATGGGTTCAGGGTTCATGGTATCAGGGTTCATGGGTTTAGGGTTCATGGGTTCAGGGTTCATGGGTTTAGATTAATGGATTTAGGGTTCTTGGGTTCAGGGTTCATGGGTTTAGATTAATGGATTTAGGGTTCTTGGGTTCAGTGTTCGTGGGTTCAGGGTTCATGGGTTCATGGGTCATGGGTTTATGGGTTCAAGGGTTCATGGGTTCATGGGTTCATGGGTTCACGGGTTCATGGGTTCAGGGTTAAGGATTCATGGGTTCAAGGGTTCAGGGTTCATGGGTTCAGGGTTCATGAGTTCAGGGTTCATGGGTTCAGGGTTCATGGGTTCAGTTTTCAGGGTTCAGTTTTCAGGGTTCAGGGTTCAGGATTGATGGGTTAATGGGTTCAGGGTTCGTGGGTTCAGGGTTCATGGGTTCAGGGTACATGGGATCAGGGTTCATGGGTTCATGGGTTCAGGGTTCATGGGTTCAGGGTTCATGGGTTCGGGGTTCATGGGTTCATGGGATCAGGTTTCATGGGTTCAGGGTTCATGGGTTGAGGGTTCATGGGTTCAGGGTTCATGGGTTCACGGTTCAGGGTTAAGGTTCATTGGTTAAGGGTTCATGGGTTCATCGATTCAGGGTTATTGGGTTCATGGGTTCATGGGTTCACGCGTTCATGGGTTCATGGGTTCATGGGTTCAGGGTTCATGGGTTCGGGGATCATAGGTTCAGGGGGTCATGGGTTCATCGGTAGGGTTCATGGGTTCAGGGTCGATGGGTTCAGCGTTCATGGTTTCAGGGTTCATGAGTTCAGGGTTCATGGGTTTTGGGTTCATGGGTTCAGGGTTCATCGGTTCAGGGTTGATGGGTTCATGGGCTCAGGGTTTACAGGTTCAGCGTTCATGGGTTCATGGGTTCAGGTTTAAGAGTTCATGGGTTCAGGGTTCATGGGTTCAGGGTTCATGGGTTCAGGGTTCATTGGTTCATTGGTCCAAGGTTAATGGGTTCAGGGTTCAGGGTTAAGGTTCATTGGTTAAGGGTTCGTGGGTTCAGGGTTCATGGGTTCCGGGTTGATGGATTCAGGGTTGATGGGCTAAAGGTTGATGAGTGCATGGTTGATGGGTTCAGGGTTCATGGATTCAGGTTTCATGGGTTCATGGGTTCATGGGTTCATGGGTTCGTGGGTTCATGGGTTCCGGGTTGATGGATTCAGGGTTGATGGGCTCAAGGTTGATGAGTGCATGGTTGATGGGTTAAGTGTTGATCGGTTCTGGGTTCATGGGTTCAGGGTTGATGGGTTCAGGGTTCAGGGTTCATTGGTTTATGGGTCTAGGGTTAATGGGTTCAGGGTTCAGGGTTAAGGTTCATTGGTTAAGGGTTCGTGGGTTCAGGGTTCATGGTTTCATGGGTTCAGGGTTAGTGGTTTGATGGGTTCAGGGTTCATGGGTTCATCGATTCAGGGTTATTGGGTTCATGTGTTCATGGGTTCAGTGTTATTGGGTTCAGGGTTCATATGTTCATTGTTTCATGGGTCCAGTGTTCATGGGTTCAGTGTTCATGGGTTCAGTGTTCATGGGTTCAGTGTTATTGGGTTCAGGGTTCATGTGTTCATTGGTTCATGGGTCCAGAGTTCGCGGGTTCAGTGTTCATGGGTTCAATGTTCACGCGTTCATGGGTTCATGGGTTCAGGGTTCATGGGTTCAGGGTTCATGGGTTCGGGGATCATAGGTTCAGGGGGTCATGGGTTCATGGGTAGGGTTCATGGGTTCAGAGTTGATGGGTTCAGCGTTCATGGTTTCAGGGTTCATGGGTTCAGGCTTCATGGGTTTCGGGTTCATGGGTTCAGGGTTCATGGGTTCAGGGTTGATGGGTTCATGGGCTCAGGGTTCACAGGTTCAGGGTTCATGGGTTGATGGGTTCAGGTTTCAGAGATCATGGGTTCAGGGTTCTGGGTTCAGGGTTCATGGTTCATGGGTTCAGGGTTGATGGGTTCATGGGCTCAGGGTTCACGGGTTCATGGCTTATGGGTTCATGGGCTCAGGTTTCAGAGTTCATGGGTTCAGGGTTCTGGGTTTAGGGTTCATGGTTCATGGGTTCAATGTTCATGGATTCAGGGTTCAGGGTTCACTGTTTAGGGGTCATTGGTTCAGCGTTCATGGGTTCATGGGTGCATGGGTTCAGAGTTCATCGGTTAAGGGTTCTGGGTTCATTGGTTCATGGGGTCATGGTTGATGAGTTCAGTGTTGATGGTTTCAGGGTTGATGGGTTCAGAGTTCATGGGTTCTAGGTTGATGATATGAGGGTTAATGAATTCATGGTAGATGGGTTCAGGGTTCATGGGTTCAGGGTTCATGGGTTCAGGGTTCATGGGTTCAGGGTTCATGGGTTCAGGGTTCATGGGTTCAGGGTTCATGGGTTCAGGGTTCATGGGTACATGGGTACAGGGTTAATGGGTTCAAGGTTCATGGGTCCATGGGGTCAGGGTTCATGGGTTCAGGGTTTATGGGTTCAGGGTTAATGGGTTCAGGGTTCATGGTATCAGGGTTCATGGGTTTAGGGTTCATGGGTTCAGGGTTCATGGGTTTAGATTAATGGATTTAGGGTTCTTGGGTTCAGGGTTCATGGGTTTAGATTAATGGATTTAGGGTTCTTGGGTTCAGTGTTCGTGGGTTCAGGGTTCATGGGTTCATGGGTCATGGGTTTATGGGTTCAAGGGTTCATGGGTTCATGGGTTCATGGGTTCACGGGTTCATGGGTTCAGGGTTAAGGATTCATGGGTTCAAGGGTTCAGGGTTCATGGGTTCAGGGTTCATGAGTTCAGGGTTCATGGGTTCAGGGTTCATGGGTTCAGTTTTCAGGGTTCAGTTTTCAGGGTTCAGGGTTCAGGATTGATGGGTTAATGGGTTCAGGGTTCGTGGGTTCAGGGTTCATGGGTTCAGGGTACATGGGATCAGGGTTCATGGGTTCATGGGTTCAGGGTTCATGGGTTCAGGGTTCATGGGTTCGGGGTTCATGGGTTCATGGGATCAGGTTTCATGGGTTCAGGGTTCATGGGTTGAGGGTTCATGGGTTCAGGGTTCATGGGTTCACGGTTCAGGGTTAAGGTTCATTGGTTAAGGGTTCGTGTGTTCAGGGTTCATGGGTTCCGGGTTGATGGATTCAGGGATGATGGACTAAAGGTTGATGAGTGCATGGTTGATGGGTTCAGGGTTCATGGATTCAGGTTTCATGGGTTCATGGGTTCATGGGTTCATGGGTTCATGGGTTCCGGGTTGATGGATTCAGGGTTGATGGGCTCAAGGTTGATGAGTGCATGGTTGATGGGTTGAGGGTTGATCGGTTCTGGGTTCATGGGTTCAGGGTTGATGGGTTCAGGGTTCAGGGTTCATTGGTTCATGGGTCTAGGGTTAATGGGTTCAGGGTTCAGGGTTAAGGTTCATTGGTTAAGGGTTCGTGGGTTCAGGGTTCATTGTTTCATAGGTTCAGGGTTAGTGGTTTGATGGGTTCAGGGTTCATGGGTTCATCGATTCAGGGTTATTGGGTTCATGGGTTCATGGGTTCACGCGTTCATGGGTTCATGGGTTCAGGGTTCATGGGTTCGGGGATCATAGGTTCAGGAGGTCATGGGTTCATCGGTAGGGTTCATGGGTTCAGGGTCGATGGGTTCAGCGTTCATGGTTTCAGGGTTCATGAGTTCAGGGTTCATGGGTTTTGGGTTCATGGGTTCAGGGTTCATCGGTTCAGGGTTGATGGGTTCATGGGCTCAGGGTTTACAGGTTCAGCGTTCATGGGTTCATGGGTTCAGGTTTCAGAGTTCATGGGTTCAGGTTTCAGAGTTCATGGGTTCAGGGTTCATGGGTTCAGGGTTGATGGGTTCAGGGTTGATGGGTTCATGGGTTCAGGGTTCATGGGTTCGGGGTTCATGGGTTCATGGGTTCAGGTTTCATGGGTTCAGGGGTACTGGGTTCAGCGTTCATGGGTTCAGGGTTCATGGGTTCAGGGTTCATGGGTTCAGGGTTCATGGGTTCAGGGTTCATTGGTTCATTGGTCCAAGGTTAATGGGTTCAGGGTTCAGGGTTAAGGTTCATTGGTTAAGGGTTCGTGGGTTCAGGGTTCATGGGTTCCGGGTTGATGGATTCAGGGTTGATGGGCTAAAGGCTGATGAGTGCATGGTTGATGGGTTCAGGGTTCATGGATTCAGGTTTCATGGGTTCATGGGTTCATGGGTTCATGGGTTCGTGGGTTCATGGGTTCCGGGTTGATGGATTCAGGGTTGATGGGCTCAAGGTTGATGAGTGCATGGTTGATGGGTTCAGTGTTGATCGGTTCTGGGTTCATGGGTTCAGGGTTGATGGGTTCAGGGTTCAGGGTTCATTGGTTTATGGGTCATGGGTTAATGGGTTCAGGGTTCAGGGTTAAGGTTCATGGGTTCAGTGTTCATGGGTTCAGTGTTCATGGGTTCAGGGTTCATGGGTTCAGGGTTCATGGGTTCAGGGTTCATGGGTTCATGGGATCAGGGTTCATGGGTTCAGGTTTCATGGGTTCAGGGTACATGGGTTTAGGCTTGATGGGTTCAGGGTTGATAGATTCAAGGTTGATGAGTTTAAGGTTGATGGGTTCAGGGTTCATGGGTTGATGGGTTCAGGTTTCAGAGTTCATGGGTTCAGGGTTCTGGGTTCAGGGTTCATGGTTCATGGGTTCAGGGTTGATGGGTTCATGGGCTCAGGGTTCACGGGTTCAGGGTTTATGGGTTCATGGGTTCAGGTTTCAGAGTTCATGGGTTCAGGGTTCTGGGTTTAGGGTTCATGGTTCATGGATCATGGGTTCAATGTTCATGGATTCAGGGTTCAGGGTTCACTGTTTAGGGGTCATTGGTTCGGCGTTCATGGGTTCATGGGTGCATGGGTTCAGAGTTCATCGGTTAAGGGTTCTTGGTTCATTGATTCATGGGGTCAGGGTTGATGAGTTCAGTGTTGGTGGTTTCAGGGTTGATGGGTTCAGAGTTCATGGGTTCTAGGTTGATGATATGAGGGTTAATGAATTCATGGTAGATGGGTTCAGGGTTCATGGGTTCAGGGTTCATGGGTTCAGGGTTCATGGGTTCAGGGTTCATGGGTTCAGGGTTCATGGGTTCAGGGTTCATGGGTTCAGGGTTCATGGGTTCAGGGTTCATGGGTTCAGGGTTCATGGGTTCAGGGTTCATGGGTTCAGGGTTCATGGGTTCAGGGTTCATGGGTACAGGGTTCATGGGTTCAGGGTTCATGGGTTATGGGTTATGGGTTCATGGGTTCAGGGTTCATTGGTTCATGGGGTCAGGGTTGATGAGTTCAGTGTTGATGGTTTCAGGGTTGATGGGTTCAGAGTTCATGGGTTCTAGGTTGATGATATGAGGGTTAATGAATTCATGGTAGATGGGTTCAGGGTTCATGGGTTCAGGGTTCATGGGTTCAGGGTTGATAGATTCAAGGTTGATGAGTTTAAGGTTGATGGGTTCAGGGTTCATGGGTTTAGGGTTCATGGGTTCATAGGTTCATGGGCTCAGGGATCATGGGTTTAGGGTTCATGGGTTCCGGGTTCATGGGATCAGGGTTCATGGGTTCATGGGTACAGGGTTAATGGGTTCAAGGGTTCATGGGTTGAGGGTTCATGGGTTCAGGGGTCATGGGTTCTGGGTTCAGAGTTATGGGTTCATTCGTTCATTGGTTCATGGTTTCAGGGTTCATGGGTTCATGGGCTCAGGGATCATGGGTTTAGGATTCATGGGTTCCGGGTTCATGTGTTCAGGGTTCATGGGTTCATGGGTACAGGGTTAATGGGTTCAAGGTTCATGGGTCCATGGGGTCAGGGTTCATGGGTTCAGGGTTTATGGTATCAGGGTTCATGGGTTCAGGATTCATGGGTTCAGGGTTCATGGGTTCAGGGTTCATGGGTTCAGGGTTCATGGGTTCTGGGTACATGGGTTTAGGCTTGATGGGTTCAGGGTTGATAGATTCAAGGTTGATGAGTTTAGGGTTGATGGGTTCAGGGTTCATGGGTTTAGGGTTCATGGGTTTAGGGTTCATGGGTTCATGGGTTCATGGGCTCAGGGATCATGGGTTTAGGGTTCATGGGTTCCGGGTTCATGGGTTTAGGGTTCATGGGTTCAGAGTTCGTGGGTTCAGGGTTCATGGATTCAGGGTTCATGGGTTCAGGGTTCAGAGTTATGCGTTCTTGGGTTAAGGGTTCATGGTTCATTGGTTCATGGGTCCAGGGTTCATGGGTTCAGGGTTCAGAATTATGGGTTCATTTGTCCAGTGGTTCATGGGTTCGTGGGCTCAGGGATCATGGGTTCATGGGTTCAGGGTTCATGAGTTCAAGGTTCATGGGTTCAGGGTTCATGGGTTCAGGGTTCATGGGTTCAGGGTTCATGGGTTCAGGGTTCATAGGTTCATGGATTCAGGGTTCATGGGTTCAGGGTTCATGGGTTCAGGGTTCATGGGTTCAGGGTTCATGGGTTCAGGGTAAATGGGTTCAGGGTACATGGGTTTAGGCTTGATGGGTTCAGGGTTGATAGATTCAAGGTTGATGAGTTTAGGGTTGATGGGTTCAGGGTTGATGGGTTCAGGGTTGATGGTTTCAGGCTTGGTTGGTTCAGTGTTGATGGTTTCAGGTTTGATGGGTTCACGGTTGATGGGATCAGGGTTCATGGGTTCAGGGTTCATGGGTTCATGGGTTCAGGGTTCATGGGTTCAGGGTTCATGGGTTCAGGGGTCATGGGTTCAAGGTTCATGGGTTAAGGGTTCATGAGTTCATGGGTTCATGGGTTTTGGGTACATGGGTTCATGGTTCATGGGTTCATGGTTCATGGATTCAGGATTGATGGGTTCAGGGTTCACGGGTTCACGGTTCATGGGTTCAGCGTTCATGGGTTCAGAATTCATGGGTTTAGTGTTCATGGGTTTTGGGTACATGGGTTCATGGGTTCAGGTTTCACGGGTTCAGGGTTGATGGGTACAGGGTTCATGGGTTCAGGGATAATAGGTTCAGGTGGTCATGGGTTCATGGGTAGGGTTCAGAGTTATGCGTTCTTGGGTTAAGGTTTCATGGTTCATTGGTTCATGGGTCCAGGGTTCATGGGTTCAGGGTTCAGAGTTATGGGTTCATTTGTCCAGTGGTTCATGGGTTCATGGGCTCAGGGATCATGGGTTCATGGGTTCAGGTTTCATGGGTTCAGGGTTTATGGGTTCATGGGTTATGGGTTCAGGGTTCATGAGTTCAAGGTTCATGGGTTCAGGGTTCATGGGTTCAGGGTTCATGGGTTCAGGGTTCATGGGTTCATGGGTTCAGGGTTCAGAGTTATGCGTTCTTGGGTTAAGGTTTCATGGTTCATTGGTTCATGGGTCCAGGGTTCATGGGTTCAGGGTTCAGAGTTATGGGTTCATTTGTCCAGTGGTTCATGGGTTCATGGGCTCAGGGATCATGGGTTCATGGGTTCAGGGTTCATGGGTTCAGGGTTTATGGGTTCATGGGTTATGGGTTCAGGGTTCATGAGTTCAAGGTTCATGGGTTCAGGGTTCATGGGTTCCGGGTTCATGGGTTCAGGGTTCATGGGTTCATGGGTACAGGGTTAATGGGTTCAAGGTTCATGGGTCCATGGGGTCAGGGTTCATGAGTTCAGGGTTTATGGTATCAGGGTTCATGGGTTCAGGATTCAAGGGTTCAAGGTCCATGGGTTCATGGGTTCAGGGTTCATGGGTTCATGGGTTCATGTGTTCATGGGTTCAGGGTTCATGGGTTCAGGGTTCATGGATTCAGATTTCATGGGTTCATGGGTTCATGGGTTCATGGGTTAATGGGTTCAGGGTTATTGTGTTCAGGGTTCGTGGGTTCATGGGTTCAGGGTTCATCGGTTCAGGGTTATTGGGTTCAGGGTTCATGGGTTCAGGGTTGATGGGTTCAGGGTTCACGGGTTCAAGGTTCATGTGTTCAGGGTTCAGGGTTCAGGGTTCAGGGTTCATGGGTTCATGGATTCACGGTTCAGGGTTCAGGGTTTAGGGGTCATTGGTCCAGCGTTCATGGGTTCATTGGTGCATGGGTTCAGAGTTCATCGGTTAAGGGTTCATGACTCATTGGTTCATGGGTTTATGGGTTCATGGGTTCACGGGTTCATTGGTTCAGGGTTAAGGATTCATGGGTTCAAGGGTTCAGGGTTCATGGGTTCATGGGTTCAGGGTTCATGGGTTCAGGGTTCATGGGTTCAGGGGTCATGGGTTCATGGTTCATGGGTTAAGGGTTCATGAGTTCATGGGTTCATGGGTTTTGGGTACATGGGTTCATGGTTCATGGGTTCATGGTTCATGGATTCAGGGTTGATGGGTTCAGGGTTCACGGGTTCATGGTTCATGGGTTCAACGTTCATGGGTTCAGGGGTCATTGGTTCAGGGTTCATGGGTTAAGGGTTCATGAGTTCATGGGTTCATGGGTTTTGGGTACATGGGTTCATGGTTCATGGGTTCATGGTTCATGGATTCAGGGTTGATGGGTTCAGGTTTCACGGGTTCAGGGTTCATGGCTTCAAGGTTAATGGGTTAATGGTTCATGGGTTCATGGTTCATGGGTTCAGGGTTCATGGGTTCAGTTTTCAGGGTTCAGTTTTCAGGGTTCAGGATTCAGGATTCATGGGTTAATGGGATCAGGGTTCATGGGTTCAGGGTTCATGGGTTCAGGGTTCATGGGTTCATGGGTTCAGGGTTCATGGTTTCAGGGTTCATGGGTTTAGGGGTCATGGGTTCAGGGTTCATGGGTTAAGGGTTCATGAGTTCATGGGTTCATGGGTTTTGGGTACATGGGTTCATGGTTCATGGGTTCATGGTTCATGGATTCAGGGTTGATGGGTTCAGGGTTCACGGGTTCAGTGTTCATGGGTTCAGCGTTCATGGGTTCAGAATTCATGGGTGTAGTGTTCATGGGTCTTGGGTACATGGGTTCATGGGTTCAGGTTTCACGGGTTCAGGGTTCATGGCTTCAAGGTTCATAGGTTAATGGTTCATGGGTTCAAGATTCATGCGTTCAAGGTTCATGGGTTCAGGTTTCAGGGTTGATGGGTTCAGTGTTGATGGGTTCAGTGTTGATGGGTTCAGTCTTGATGGATTCAGAGTTGATGGGTTCAGGGTTGATGGGTTCAAGGTTGATGAGTTGAGGGTTAATGGGTTCAGGGTTCATGGGTTCAGGGTTCATGGGTTCAGGGTTCATGGGTTCATGGGTTCAGGGTTCAGGGTTCAGGGTTCAGGGTTCATGGCTTCATGGGTTCACGGGTTCATGGGTTCATGTGTTCAGTGTTCAGGATTCGTGGGTTCATGGTTTCAGGGTTCATGGGTTCAGGGTTCGTGGGTTCATAGGTTCAGGGTTCATGGGTTCAGGGTTCATGGGTTCAGGGTTCATGGGTTCAGGGTTCATGGTATTAGATTAATGGATTCAGGGTTCTTGGGTTCAGTGTTCGTGGGTTCAGGGTTCATGGGTTCATGGGTTCATGGGTTCATGGGTTCATGGGTTCAGAGTTCATGGGTTCAGGGTTCATGGGTTTAGATTAATGGATTTAGGATTCTTGGGTTCAGGGTTCATGGGTTTAGATTAATGGATTTAGGGTTCTTGGGTTCAGTGTTCATGGGTTCAGGGTTCATGGGTTCATGGGTTCATGGGTTTATGGGTTCAAGGGTTCATCGGGTCAGGGTTCATGGGTTAAGGGTTCATGAGTTCATGGGTTCATGGGTTTTGGGTACATGGGTTCATGGTTCATGGGTTCATGGTTCATGGATTCAGGGTTGATGGGTTCAGGGTTCACGGGTTCATGGTTCATGGGTTCAGCCTTCATGGGTTCAGGGGTCATGGGTTCAGGGTTCATGGGTTAAGGGTTCATGAGTTCATGGTTCATGGGTTCAGGGTTCATGGGTTCAGGGTTCACGGATTCAGGGTTCATGGGTTCAGGGTTCATGGGTTCAAGGTTCATGGCTTCATGGCTTCAGGGTTCATGGGTTCAGCGTTCATGGGTTCAGGGTTCAGGGTTAAGGGTTTAGGGTTCATAGGTTCATGGATTTACGGTTCAGAGTTCAGGGTTCAGGGTTCATGGGTTCAGGGTTCAGGATTCATGGGTTCAAGATTCATGGGTTCAAGGTTCATGGGTTCAGGTTTCAGGTTTGATGGGTTCAGTATTGATGGGTTCAGTATTGATGGGTTCAGTATTGATGGGTTCAGTATTGATGGGTTCAGTATTGATGGGTTCAGTATTGATGGTGTCAGAGTTGATGGGTTCAGGGATGATGGGTTCAAGGTTGATGAGTTGAGGGTTAATGGGTTCAGGGTTGATGGGTTCAGGGTTGATGGTTTCAGGGTTGATGGTTTCAGGCTTGGTGGGTTCAGTGTTTATGGTTTCAGGGTTAAAGGGTTCAGGGTTCATGGGTTTCGGGTTCATGGGTTCAGGGTTCATGGGTTCAGGGTTGATGGGTTCATGGGCTCAGGGTTCACAGGTTCAGGGTTCATGGGTTGATGGGTTCAGGTTTCAGAGATCATGGGTTCAGGGTTCTGGGTTCAGGGTTCATGGTTCATGGGTTCAGGGTTGATGGGTTCATGGGCTCAAGGTTCACGGGTTCAGGGTTTATGGGTTCATGGGCTCAGGTTTCAGAGTTCATCGGTTAAGGGTTCTGGGTTCGTTGGTTCATGGGGTCATGGTTGATGAGTTCAGTGTTGATGGTTTCAGGGTTGATGGGTTCAGGGTTCATGGGTTCAGGGTTCATGGGTTCATGGGTACAGGGTTAATGGGTTCAACGTTCATGGGTCCATGGGTTCAGGGTTCATGGGTTCAGGGTTTATGGGTTCAGGGTTAATGGGTTCAGGGTTCATGGTATCAGGGTTCATGGGTTCAGGGTTCATGGGTTCATGGTTCATGGGTTCATGGTTCATGGATTCAGGGTTGATGGGTTCAGGGTTCACGGGTTCAGGGTTCATGGGTTCAGCGTTCATGGGTTCAAAATTCATGGGTTTAGTGTTCATGGGTTTTGGGTACATGGTTTCATGGGTTCAGGTTTCACGGGTTCAGGGTTCATGGCTTCAAGGTTCATGGGTTAATGGTTCATGGGTTCATGGTTCATGGGTTCAGGGTTCATGGGTTCAGTTTTCAGGGTTCAGTTTTCAGGGTTCAGGATTCAGGATTCATGGGTTAATGGGATCAGGGTTCATGGGTTCAGGGTTCATGGGTTCAGGGTTGATGGGTTCAGGGTTGATGGGTTCATGGGTTCAGGGTTCATGGGTTCGGGGTTCATGGGTTCATGGGTTCAGGTTTCATGGGTTCAGGGGTACTGGGTTCAGCGTTCATGGGTTCAGGGTTCATGGGTTCAGGGTTCATGGGTTCAGGGTTCATGGGTTCAGGGTTCATGGGTTCAGGGTTCATGGGTTCAGGGTTCATTGGTTCATTGGTCCAGGGTTAATGGGTTCAGGGTTCAGGGTTGAGGTTCATTGGTTAAGGGTTCGTGGGTTCAGGGTTCATGGGTTCCGGGTTGATGGATTCAGGGTTGATGGGCTAAAGGTTGATGAGTGCATGGTTGATGGGTTCAGGGTTCATGGATTCAGGTTTCATGGGTTCATGGGTTCATGGGTTCGTGGGTTCATGGGTTCCGGGTTGATGGATTCAGGGTTGATGGGCTCAAGGTTGATGAGTGCATGGTTGATGGGTTCAGTGTTGATCGGTTCTGGGTTCATGGGTTCAGGGTTGATGGGTTCAGGGGTCAGGGTTCATTGGTTTATGGGTCTAGGGTTAATGGGTTCAGGGTTCAGGGTTAAGGTTCATTGGTTAAGGGTTCGTGGGTTCAGGGTTCATGGTTTCATGGGTTCAGGGTTAGTGGTTTGATGGGTTCAGGGTTCATGGGTTCATCGATTCAGGGTTATTGGGTTCATGGGTTCATGGGTTCAGTGTTATTGGGTTCAGGGTTCATGTGTTCATTGTTTCATGGGTCCAGGGTTCATGGGTTCAGTGTTCATGGGTTCAGTGTTATTGGGTTCAGGGTTCATGTGTTCATTGGTTCATGGGTCCAGAGTTCATGGGTTCAATGTTCATGGGTTCAATGTTCACGCGTTCATGGGTTCATGGGTTCAGGGTTCATGGGTTCAGGGTTCATGGGTTCGGGGATCATAGGTTCAGGGGGTCATGGGTTCATGGGTAGGGTTCATGGGTTCAGAGTTGATGGGTTCAGCGTTCATGGTTTCAGGGTTCGTGGGTTCAGGGTTCATGGGTTTCGGGTTCATGGGTTCAGGGTTCATGGGTTCAGGGTTGATGGGTTCATGGGCTCAGGGTTCACAGGTTCAGGGTTCATGGGTTGATGGGTTCAGGTTTCAGAGATCATGGGTTCAGGGTTCTGGGTTCAGGGTTCATGGTTCATGGTTCATGGGTTCAGGGTTGATGGGTTCATGGGCTCAAGGTTCACGGGTTCAGGGTTTATGGGTTCATGGGCTCAGGTTTCAGAGTTCATGGGTTCAGGGTTCATGGGTTCAGGGTTCATGGGTTCAGGGTTCATGGGTTCAGGGTTCATGGGTTCAGGGTTCATGGGTTCAGGGTTCATGGGTTCAGGGTTCATTGGTTCATGGGGTCAGGGTTGATGAGTTCAGTGTTGATGGTTTCAGGGTTGATGGGTTCAGAGTTCATGGGTGCTAGGTTGATGATATGAGGGTTAATGAATTCATGGTAGATGGGTTCAGGGTTCATGGGTTCAGGGTTCATGGGTTCAGGGTTCATGGGTTCAGGGTTCATGGGTTCAGGGTTCATGGGTTCAGGGTTCATGGGTTCAGGGTTCATGGGTTCATGGGTTCATGGGTTCAGGGTTCATGGGTTCAGGGTTCATGGGTTCAGGGTTCATGGGTTCAGGGTTCATGGGTTCAGGGTTCATGGGTTCAGGGTTCATGGGTTCAGGGTTCATGGGTTCAGGGTTCATGGGTTCAGGGTTCATGGGTTCATGGGTTCAGGGTTCATGGGTTCAGGGTTCATGGGTTCAGGGTTCATGGGTTCAGGGTTCATGGGTTCAGGGTTCATGGGTTCAGGGTTCATGGGTTCAGGGTTCATGGGTTCAGGGTTCATGGGTTCATGGGTTCAGGGTTCATGGGTTCAGGGTTCATGGGTTCAGGGTTCACGGGTTCAGGGTTTATGGGTTCATGGGTTCATGTTTCAGAGTTCATGGGTTCAGGGATCTGGGTTTAGGGTTCATGGTTCATGGGTTCAATGTTCATGGATTCAGGGTTCAGGGTTCACTGTTTAGGGGTCATTGGTTCAGCGTTCATGGGTTCATGGGTGCATGGGTTCAGAGTTCATCGGTTAAGGGTTCTTGGTTCATTGGTTCATGGGGTCAGGGTTGATGAGTTCAGTGTTGATGGTTTCAGGGTTGATGGGTTCAGAGTTCATGGGTTCTAGGTTGATGATATGAGGGTTAATGAATTCATGGTAGATGGGTTCAGGGTTCATGGGTTCAGGGTTCATGGGTTCAGGGTTCATGGGTTCAGGGTTCATGGGTTCAGGGTTCATGGGTTCAGGGTTTATGGGTTCAGGGTTCATGGGTTCAGGGTTCATGGGTTCAGGGTTCATGGGTTCAGGGTTCATGGGTTCAGGGTTCATGGGTTCAGGGTTCATGGGTTCAGGGTTCATGGGTTCAGGGTTCATGGGTTCAGGGTTCATGGGTTCAGGGTTCATGGGTTCAGGGTTCATGGGTTCAGGGTTCATGGGTTCAGGGTTCATGGGTTCAGGGTTGATGGGTTCAGGTTTCATGGGTTCAGGGTTCATTGGTTCATGGGGTCAGGGTTGATGAGTTCAGTGTTGATGGTTTCAGGGTTGATGGGTTCAGAGTTCATGGGTTCTAGGTTGATGATATGAGGGTTAATGAATTCATGGTAGATGGGTTCAGGGTTCATGGGTTCAGGGTTGATAGATTCAAGGTTGATGAGTTTAAGGTTGATGGGTTCAGGGTTCATGGGTTTAGGGTTCATGGGTTCTTAGGTTCATGGGCTCAGGTATCATGGGTTTAGGGTTCATGGGTTCCGGGTTCATGGGATCAGGGTTCATGGGTTCATGGGTACAGGGTTAATGGGTTCAAGGGTTCATGGGTTGAGGGTTCATGGGTTCAGGGGTCATGGGTTCTGGGTTCAGAGTTATGGGTTTATTCGTTCATTGGTTCATGATTTCAGGGTTCATGGATTCATGGGCTCAGGGATCATGGGTTTAGGATTCATGGGTTCCGGGTTCATGGGTTCAGGGTTCATGGGTTCATGGGTACAGGGTTAATGGGTTCAAGGTTCATGGGTCCATGGGGTCAGGGTTCATGGGTTCAGGGTTTATGGTATCAGGGTTCATGGGTTCAGGATTCATGGGTTCAGGGTTCATAAGCTCAGAGCTCTTGGGTTCAGGGTTCATGGGTTAAGGGTTCATGGGTTCAGGGTTCATGGGTTCAGGGTTCATGGGTTCAGGGTACATGGGTTTAGGCTTGATGGGTTCAGGGTTGATAGATTCAAGGTTGATGAGTTTAGGGTTGATGGGTTCAGGGTTCATGGGTTTAGGGTTCATGGGTTTAGGGTTCATGGGTTCATGGGTTCATGGGCTCAGGGATCATGGGTTTAGGGTTCATGGGTTCCGGGTTCATGGGTTTAGGGTTCATGGGTTCAGAGTTCGTGGGTTCAGGGTTCATGGATTCAGGGTTCATGGGTTCAGGGTTCAGAGTTATGCGTTCTTGGGTTCAGTGTTCGTGGGTTCAGGGTTCATGGGTTCATGGGTCATGGGTTTATGGGTTCAAGGGTTCATGGGTTCATGGGTTCATGGGTTCACGGGTTCATGGGTTCAGGGTTAAGGATTCATGGGTTCAAGGGTTCAGGGTTCATGGGTTCAGGGTTCATGAGTTCAGGGTTCATGGGTTCAGGGTTCATGGGTTCAGTTTTCAGGGTTCAGTTTTCAGGGTTCAGGGTTCAGGATTGATGGGTTAATGGGTTCAGGGTTCGTGGGTTCAGGGTTCATGGGTTCAGGGTACATGGGATCAGGGTTCATGGGTTCATGGGTTCAGGGTTCATGGGTTCAGGGTTCATGGGTTCGGGGTTCATGGGTTCATGGGATCAGGTTTCATGGGTTCAGGGTTCATGGGTTGAGGGTTCATGGGTTCAGGGTTCATGGGTTCACGGTTCAGGGTTAAGGTTCATTGGTTAAGGGTTCGTGTGTTCAGGGTTCATGGGTTCCGGGTTGATGGATTCAGGGTTGATGGACTAAAGGTTGATGAGTGCATGGTTGATGGGTTCAGGGTTCATGGATTCAGGTTTCATGGGTTCATGGGTTCATGGGTTCATGGGTTCATGGGTTCCGGGTTGATGGATTCAGGGTTGATGGGCTCAAGGTTGATGAGTGCATGGTTGATGGGTTGAGGGTTGATCGGTTCTGGGTTCATGGGTTCAGGGTTGATGGGTTCAGGGTTCAGGGTTCATTGGTTCATGGGTCTAGGGTTAATGGGTTCAGGGTTCAGGGTTAAGGTTCATTGGTTAAGGGTTCGTGGGTTCAGGGTTCATTGTTTCATAGGTTCAGGGTTAGTGGTTTGATGGGTTCAGGGTTCATGGGTTCATCGATTCAGGGTTATTGGGTTCATGGGTTCATGGGTTCACGCGTTCATGGGTTCATGGGTTCAGGGTTCATGGGTTCGGGGATCATAGGTTCAGGAGGTCATGGGTTCATCGGTAGGGTTCATGGGTTCAGGGTCGATGGGTTCAGCGTTCATGGTTTCAGGGTTCATGAGTTCAGGGTTCATGGGTTTTGGGTTCATGGGTTCAGGGTTCATCGGTTCAGGGTTGATGGGTCATGGGCTCAGGGTTTACAGGTTCAGCGTTCATGGGTTCATGGGTTCAGGTTTCAGAGTTCATGGGTTCAGGTTTCAGAGTTCATGGGTTCAGGGTTCATGGGTTCAGGGTTGATGGGTTCAGGGTTGATGGGTTCATGGGTTCAGGGTTCATGGGTTCGGGGTTCATGGGTTCATGGGTTCAGGTTTCATGGGTTCAGGGGTACTGGGTTCAGCGTTCATGGGTTCAGGGTTCATGGGTTCAGGGTTCATGGGTTCAGGGTTCATGGGTTCAGGGTTCATGGGTTCAGGGTTCATGGGTTCAGGGTTCATTGGTTCATTGGTCCAAGGTTAATGGGTTCAGGGTTCAGGGTTAAGGTTCATTGGTTAAGGGTTCGTGGGTTCAGGGTTCATGGGTTCCGGGTTGATGGATTCAGGGTTGATGGGCTAAAGGCTGATGAGTGCATGGTTGATGGGTTCAGGGTTCATGGATTCAGGTTTCATGGGTTCATGGGTTCATGGGTTCATGGGTTCGTGGGTTCATGGGTTCCGGGTTGATGGATTCAGGGTTGATGGGCTCAAGGTTGATGAGTGCATGGTTGATGGGTTCAGTGTTGATCGGTTCTGGGTTCATGGGTTCAGGGTTGATGGGATCAGGGTTCAGGGTTCATTGGTTTATGGGTCTAGGGTTAATGGGTTCAGGGTTCAGGGTTAAGGTTCATGGGTTCAGTGTTCATGGGTTCAGTGTTCATGGGTTCAGGGTTCATGGGTTCAGGGTTCATGGGTTCAGGGTTCATGGGTTCATGGGATCAGGGTTCATGGGTTCAGGTTTCATGGGTTCAGGGTACATGGGTTTAGGCTTGATGGGTTCAGGGTTGATAGATTCAAGGTTGATGAGTTTAAGGTTGATGGGTTCAGGGTTCATGGGTTGATGGGTTCAGGTTTCAGAGTTCATGGGTTCAGGGTTCTGGGTTCAGGGTTCATGGTTCATGGGTTCAGGGTTGATGGGTTCATGGGCTCAGGGTTCACGGGTTCAGGGTTTATGGGTTCATGGGTTCAGGTTTCAGAGTTCATGGGTTCAGGGTTCTGGGTTTAGGGTTCATGGTTCATGGATCATGGGTTCAATGTTCATGGATTCAGGGTTCAGGGTTCACTGTTTAGGGGTCATTGGTTCGGCGTTCATGGGTTCATGGGTGCATGGGTTCAGAGTTCATCGGTTAAGGGTTCTTGGTTCATTGATTCATGGGGTCAGGGTTGATGAGTTCAGTGTTGGTGGTTTCAGGGTTGATGGGTTCAGAGTTCATGGGTTCTAGGTTGATGATATGAGGGTTAATGAATTCATGGTAGATGGGTTCAGGGTTCATGGGTTCAGGGTTCATGGGTTCAGGGTTCATGGGTTCAGGGTTCATGGGTTCAGGGTTCATGGGTTCAGGGTTCATGGGTTCAGGGTTCATGGGTTCAGGGTTCATGGGTTCAGGGTTCATGGGTACAGGGTTCATGGGTTCAGGGTTCATGGGTTATGGGTTATGGGTTCATGGGTTCAGGGTTCATTGGTTCATGGGGTCAGGGTTGATGAGTTCAGTGTTGATGGTTTCAGGGTTGATGGGTTCAGAGTTCATGGGTTCTAGGTTGATGATAAGAGGGTTAATGAATTCATGGTAGATGGGTTCAGGGTTCATGGGTTCAGGGTTCATGGGTTCAGGGTTGATAGATTCAAGGTTGATGAGTTTAAGGTTGATGGGTTCAGGGTTCATGGGTTTAGGGTTCATGGGTTCATAGGTTCATGGGCTCAGGGATCATGGGTTTAGGGTTCATGGGTTCCGGGTTCATGGGATCAGGGTTCATGGGTTCATGGGTACAGGGTTAATGGGTTCAAGGGTTCATGGGTTGAGGGTTCATGGGTTCAGGGGTCATGGGTTCTGGGTTCAGAGTTATGGGTTCATTCGTTCATTGGTTCATGGTTTCAGGGTTCATGGGTTCATGGGCTCAGGGATCATGGGTTTAGGATTCATGGGTTCCGGGTTCATGTGTTCAGGGTTCATGGGTTCATGGGTACAGGGTTAATGGGTTCAAGGTTCATGGGTCCATGGGGTCAGGGTTCATGGGTTCAGGGTTTATGGTATCAGGGTTCATGGGTTCAGGATTCATGGGTTCAGGGTTCATAAGTTCAGAGCTCTTGGGTTCAGGGTTCATGGGTTAAGGGTTCATGGGTTCAGGGTTCATGGGTTCAGGGTTCATGGGTTCTGGGTACATGGGTTTAGGCTTGATGGGTTCAGGGTTGATAGATTCAAGGTTGATGAGTTTAGGGTTGATGGGTTCAGGGTTCATGGGTTTAGGGTTCATGGGTTTAGGGTTCATGGGTTCATGGGTTCATGGGCTCAGGGATCATGGGTTTAGGGTTCATGGG
The DNA here is from genome assembly GCA_949152435.1 of Gastracanthus pulcherrimus. Taxonomy (NCBI): domain Eukaryota; kingdom Metazoa; phylum Arthropoda; class Insecta; order Hymenoptera; family Pteromalidae; genus Gastracanthus; species Gastracanthus pulcherrimus. The sequence continues at coordinate 67,538 of CASCKD010000085.1, forward strand.
TTCCGGGTTCATGGGTTTAGGGTTCATGGGTTCAGAGTTCGTGGGTTCAGGGTTCATGGATTCAGGGTTCATGGGTTCAGGGTTCAGAGTTATGCGTTCTTGGGTTAAGGGTTCATGGTTCATTGGTTCATGGGTCCAGGGTTCATGGGTTCAGGGTTCAGAATTATGGGTTCATTTGTCCAGTGGTTCATGGGTTCGTGGGCTCAGGGATCATGGGTTCATGGGTTCAGGGTTCATGAGTTCAAGGTTCATGGGTTCAGGGTTCATGGGTTCAGGGTTCATGGGTTCAGGGTTCATGGGTTCAGGGTTCATAGGTTCATGGATTCAGGGTTCATGGGTTCAGGGTTCATGGGTTCAGGGTTCATGGGTTCAGGGTTCATGGGTTCAGGGTAAATGGGTTCAGGGTACATGGGTTTAGGCTTGATGGGTTCAGGGTTGATAGATTCAAGGTTGATGAGTTTAGGGTTGATGGGTTCAGGGTTGATGGGTTCAGGGTTGATGGTTTCAGGCTTGGTTGGTTCAGTGTTGATGGTTTCAGGTTTGATGGGTTCACGGTTGATGGGATCAGGGTTCATGGGTTCAGGGTTCATGGGTTCATGGGTTCAGGGTTCATGGGTTCAGGGTTCATGGGTTCAGGGGTCATGGGTTCAAGGTTCATGGGTTAAGGGTTCATGAGTTCATGGGTTCATGGGTTTTGGGTACATGGGTTCATGGTTCATGGGTTCATGGTTCATGGATTCAGGATTGATGGGTTCAGGGTTCACGGGTTCACGGTTCATGGGTTCAGCGTTCATGGGTTCAGAATTCATGGGTTTAGTGTTCATGGGTTTTGGGTACATGGGTTCATGGGTTCAGGTTTCACGGGTTCAGGGTTGATGGGTACAGGGTTCATGGGTTCAGGGATAATAGGTTCAGGTGGTCATGGGTTCATGGGTAGGGTTCAGAGTTATGCGTTCTTGGGTTAAGGTTTCATGGTTCATTGGTTCATGGGTCCAGGGTTCATGGGTTCAGGGTTCAGAGTTATGGGTTCATTTGTCCAGTGGTTCATGGGTTCATGGGCTCAGGGATCATGGGTTCATGGGTTCAGGTTTCATGGGTTCAGGGTTTATGGGTTCATGGGTTATGGGTTCAGGGTTCATGAGTTCAAGGTTCATGGGTTCAGGGTTCATGGGTTCAGGGTTCATGGGTTCAGGGTTCATGGGTTCATGGGTTCAGGGTTCAGAGTTATGCGTTCTTGGGTTAAGGTTTCATGGTTCATTGGTTCATGGGTCCAGGGTTCATGGGTTCAGGGTTCAGAGTTATGGGTTCATTTGTCCAGTGGTTCATGGGTTCATGGGCTCAGGGATCATGGGTTCATGGGTTCAGGGTTCATGGGTTCAGGGTTTATGGGTTCATGGGTTATGGGTTCAGGGTTCATGAGTTCAAGGTTCATGGGTTCAGGGTTCATGGGTTCCGGGTTCATGGGTTCAGGGTTCATGGGTTCATGGGTACAGGGTTAATGGGTTCAAGGTTCATGGGTCCATGGGGTCAGGGTTCATGAGTTCAGGGTTTATGGTATCAGGGTTCATGGGTTCAGGATTCAAGGGTTCAAGGTCCATGGGTTCATGGGTTCAGGGTTCATGGGTTCATGGGTTCATGTGTTCATGGGTTCAGGGTTCATGGGTTCAGGGTTCATGGATTCAGATTTCATGGGTTCATGGGTTCATGGGTTCATGGGTTAATGGGTTCAGGGTTATTGTGTTCAGGGTTCGTGGGTTCATGGGTTCAGGGTTCATCGGTTCAGGGTTATTGGGTTCAGGGTTCATGGGTTCAGGGTTGATGGGTTCAGGGTTCACGGGTTCAAGGTTCATGTGTTCAGGGTTCAGGGTTCAGGGTTCAGGGTTCATGGGTTCATGGATTCACGGTTCAGGGTTCAGGGTTTAGGGGTCATTGGTCCAGCGTTCATGGGTTCATTGGTGCATGGGTTCAGAGTTCATCGGTTAAGGGTTCATGACTCATTGGTTCATGGGTTTATGGGTTCATGGGTTCACGGGTTCATTGGTTCAGGGTTAAGGATTCATGGGTTCAAGGGTTCAGGGTTCATGGGTTCATGGGTTCAGGGTTCATGGGTTCAGGGTTCATGGGTTCAGGGGTCATGGGTTCATGGTTCATGGGTTAAGGGTTCATGAGTTCATGGGTTCATGGGTTTTGGGTACATGGGTTCATGGTTCATGGGTTCATGGTTCATGGATTCAGGGTTGATGGGTTCAGGGTTCACGGGTTCATGGTTCATGGGTTCAACGTTCATGGGTTCAGGGGTCATGGGTTCAGGGTTCATGGGTTAAGGGTTCATGAGTTCATGGGTTCATGGGTTTTGGGTACATGGGTTCATGGTTCATGGGTTCATGGTTCATGGATTCAGGGTTGATGGGTTCAGGTTTCACGGGTTCAGGGTTCATGGCTTCAAGGTTAATGGGTTAATGGTTCATGGGTTCATGGTTCATGGGTTCAGGGTTCATGGGTTCAGTTTTCAGGGTTCAGTTTTCAGGGTTCAGGATTCAGGATTCATGGGTTAATGGGATCAGGGTTCATGGGTTCAGGGTTCATGGGTTCAGGGTTCATGGGTTCATGGGTTCAGGGTTCATGGTTTCAGGGTTCATGGGTTTAGGGGTCATGGGTTCAGGGTTCATGGGTTAAGGGTTCATGAGTTCATGGGTTCATGGGTTTTGGGTACATGGGTTCATGGTTCATGGGTTCATGGTTCATGGATTCAGGGTTGATGGGTTCAGAATTCATGGGTGTAGTGTTCATGGGTTTTGGGTACATGGGTTCATGGGTTCAGGTTTCACGGGTTCAGGGTTCATGGCTTCAAGGTTCATAGGTTAATGGTTCATGGGTTCAAGATTCATGCGTTCAAGGTTCATGGGTTCAGGTTTCAGGGTTGATGGGTTCAGTGTTGATGGGTTCAGTGTTGATGGGTTCAGTCTTGATGGATTCAGAGTTGATGGGTTCAGGGTTGATGGGTTCAAGGTTGATGAGTTGAGGGTTAATGGGTTCAGGGTTCATGGGTTCAGGGTTCATGGGTTCAGGGTTCATGGGTTCATGGGTTCAGGGTTCAGGGTTCAGGGTTCAGGGTTCATGGCTTCATGGGTTCACGGGTTCATGGGTTCATGTGTTCAGTGTTCAGGATTCGTGGGTTCATGGTTTCAGGGTTCATGGGTTCAGGGTTCGTGGGTTCATAGGTTCAGGGTTCATGGGTTCAGGGTTCATGGGTTCAGGGTTCATGGGTTCAGGGTTCATGGTATTAGATTAATGGATTCAGGGTTCTTGGGTTCAGTGTTCGTGGGTTCAGGGTTCATGGGTTCATGGGTTCATGGGTTCATGGGTTCATGGGTTCAGAGTTCATGGGTTCAGGGTTCATGGGTTTAGATTAATGGATTTAGGATTCTTGGGTTCAGGGTTCATGGGTTTAGATTAATGGATTTAGGGTTCTTGGGTTCAGTGTTCATGGGTTCAGGGTTCATGGGTTCATGGGTTCATGGGTTTATGGGTTCAAGGGTTCATCGGGTCAGGGTTCATGGGTTAAGGGTTCATGAGTTCATGGGTTCATGGGTTTTGGGTACATGGGTTCATGGTTCATGGGTTCATGGTTCATGGATTCAGGGTTGATGGGTTCAGGGTTCACGGGTTCATGGTTCATGGGTTCAGCCTTCATGGGTTCAGGGGTCATGGGTTCAGGGTTCATGGGTTAAGGGTTCATGAGTTCATGGTTCATGGGTTCAGGGTTCATGGGTTCAGGGTTCACGGATTCAGGGTTCATGGGTTCAGGGTTCATGGGTTCAAGGTTCATGGCTTCATGGCTTCAGGGTTCATGGGTTCAGCGTTCATGGGTTCAGGGTTCAGGGTTAAGGGTTTAGGGTTCATAGGTTCATGGATTTACGGTTCAGAGTTCAGGGTTCAGGGTTCATGGGTTCAGGGTTCAGGATTCATGGGTTCAAGATTCATGGGTTCAAGGTTCATGGGTTCAGGTTTCAGGTTTGATGGGTTCAGTATTGATGGGTTCAGTATTGATGGGTTCAGTATTGATGGGTTCAGTATTGATGGGTTCAGTATTGATGGTGTCAGAGTTGATGGGTTCAGGGTTGATGGGTTCAAGGTTGATGAGTTGAGGGTTAATGGGTTCAGGGTTGATGGGTTCAGGGTTGATGGTTTCAGGGTTGATGGTTTCAGGCTTGGTGGGTTCAGTGTTTATGGTTTCAGGGTTAAAGGGTTCAGGGTTCATGGGTTTCGGGTTCATGGGTTCAGGGTTCATGGGTTCAGGGTTGATGGGTTCATGGGCTCAGGGTTCACAGGTTCAGGGTTCATGGGTTGATGGGTTCAGGTTTCAGAGATCATGGGTTCAGGGTTCTGGGTTCAGGGTTCATGGTTCATGGGTTCAGGGTTGATGGGTTCATGGGCTCAAGGTTCACGGGTTCAGGGTTTATGGGTTCATGGGCTCAGGTTTCAGAGTTCATCGGTTAAGGGTTCTGGGTTCGTTGGTTCATGGGGTCATGGTTGATGAGTTCAGTGTTGATGGTTTCAGGGTTGATGGGTTCAGGGTTCATGGGTTCAGGGTTCATGGGTTCATGGGTACAGGGTTAATGGGTTCAACGTTCATGGGTCCATGGGTTCAGGGTTCATGGGTTCAGGGTTTATGGGTTCAGGGTTAATGGGTTCAGGGTTCATGGTATCAGGGTTCATGGGTTCAGGGTTCATGGGTTCATGGTTCATGGGTTCATGGTTCATGGATTCAGGGTTGATGGGTTCAGGGTTCACGGGTTCAGGGTTCATGGGTTCAGCGTTCATGGGTTCAAAATTCATGGGTTTAGTGTTCATGGGTTTTGGGTACATGGTTTCATGGGTTCAGGTTTCACGGGTTCAGGGTTCATGGCTTCAAGGTTCATGGGTTAATGGTTCATGGGTTCATGGTTCATGGGTTCAGGGTTCATGGGTTCAGTTTTCAGGGTTCAGTTTTCAGGGTTCAGGATTCAGGATTCATGGGTTAATGGGATCAGGGTTCATGGGTTCAGGGTTCATGGGTTCAGGGTTGATGGGTTCAGGGTTGATGGGTTCATGGGTTCAGGGTTCATGGGTTCGGGGTTCATGGGTTCATGGGTTCAGGTTTCATGGGTTCAGGGGTACTGGGTTCAGCGTTCATGGGTTCAGGGTTCATGGGTTCAGGGTTCATGGGTTCAGGGTTCATGGGTTCAGGGTTCATGGGTTCAGGGTTCATTGGTTCATTGGTCCAGGGTTAATGGGTTCAGGGTTCAGGGTTGAGGTTCATTGGTTAAGGGTTCGTGGGTTCAGGGTTCATGGGTTCCGGGTTGATGGATTCAGGGTTGATGGGCTAAAGGTTGATGAGTGCATGGTTGATGGGTTCAGGGTTCATGGATTCAGGTTTCATGGGTCCATGGGTTCATGGGTTCGTGGGTTCATGGGTTCCGGGTTGATGGATTCAGGGTTGATGGGCTCAAGGTTGATGAGTGCATGGTTGATGGGTTCAGTGTTGATCGGTTCTGGGTTCATGGGTTCAGGGTTGATGGGTTCAGGGGTCAGGGTTCATTGGTTTATGGGTCTAGGGTTAATGGGTTCAGGGTTCAGGGTTAAGGTTCATTGGTTAAGGGTTCGTGGGTTCAGGGTTCATGGTTTCATGGGTTCAGGGTTAGTGGTTTGATGGGTTCAGGGTTCATGGGTTCATCGATTCAGGGTTATTGGGTTCATGGGTTCATGGGTTCAGTGTTATTGGGTTCAGGGTTCATGTGTTCATTGTTTCATGGGTCCAGGGTTCATGGGTTCAGTGTTCATGGGTTCAGTGTTATTGGGTTCAGGGTTCATGTGTTCATTGGTTCATGGGTCCAGAGTTCATGGGTTCAATGTTCATGGGTTCAATGTTCACGCGTTCATGGGTTCATGGGTTCAGGGTTCATGGGTTCAGGGTTCATGGGTTCGGGGATCATAGGTTCAGGGGGTCATGGGTTCATGGGTAGGGTTCATGGGTTCAGAGTTGATGGGTTCAGCGTTCATGGTTTCAGGGTTCGTGGGTTCAGGGTTCATGGGTTTCGGGTTCATGGGTTCAGGGTTCATGGGTTCAGGGTTGATGGGTTCATGGGCTCAGGGTTCACAGGTTCAGGGTTCATGGGTTGATGGGTTCAGGTTTCAGAGATCATGGGTTCAGGGTTCTGGGTTCAGGGTTCATGGTTCATGGGTTCAGGGTTGATGGGTTCATGGGCTCAAGGTTCACGGGTTCAGGGTTTATGGGTTCATGGGCTCAGGTTTCAGAGTTCATGGGTTCAGGGTTCATGGGTTCAGGGTTCATGGGTTCAGGGTTCATGGGTTCAGGGTTCATGGGTTCAGGGTTCATGGGTTCAGGGTTCATTGGTTCATGGGGTCAGGGTTGATGAGTTCAGTGTTGATGGTTTCAGGGTTGATGGGTTCAGAGTTCATGGGTGCTAGGTTGATGATATGAGGGTTAATGAATTCATGGTAGATGGGTTCAGGGTTCATGGGTTCAGGGTTCATGGGTTCAGGGTTCATGGGTTCAGGGTTCATGGGTTCAGGGTTCATGGGTTCAGGGTTCATGGGTTCAGGGTTCATGGGTTCAGGGTTCATGGGTTCAGGGTTCATGGGTTCAGGGTTCATGGGTTCATGGGTTCAGGGTTCATGGGTTCAGGGTTCATGGGTTCATGGGTTCAGGGTTCATGGGTTCAGGGTTCATGGGTTCAGGGTTCATGGGTTCAGGGTTCATGGGTTCAGGGTTCATGGGTTCAGGGTTCATGGGTTCATGGGTTCAGGGTTCATGGGTTCAGGGTTCATGGGTTCAGGGTTCATGGGTTCAGGGTTCATGGGTTCAGGGTTCATGGGTTCAGGGTTCATGGGTTCAGGGTTCATGGGTTCAGGGTTCATGGGTTCATGGGTTCAGGGTTCATGGGTTCAGGGTTCATGGGTTCAGGGTTCACGGGTTCAGGGTTTATGGGTTCATGGGTTCAGGTTTCAGAGTTCATGGGTTCAGGGTTCTGGGTTTAGGGTTCATGGTTCATGGGTTCAATGTTCATGGATTCAGGGTTCAGGGTTCACTGTTTAGGGGTCATTGGTTCAGCGTTCATGGGTTCATGGGTGCATGGGTTCAGAGTTCATCGGTTAAGGGTTCTTGGTTCATTGGTTCATGGGGTCAGGGTTGATGAGTTCAGTGTTGATGGTTTCAGGGTTGATGGGTTCAGAGTTCATGGGTTCTAGGTTGATGATATGAGGGTTAATGAATTCATGGTAGATGGGTTCAGGGTTCATGGGTTCAGGGTTCATGGGTTCAGGGTTCATGGGTTCAGGGTTCATGGGTTCAGGGTTCATGGGTTCAGGGTTTATGGGTTCAGGGTTCATGGGTTCAGGGTTCATGGGTTCAGGGTTCATGGGTTCAGGGTTCATGGGTTCAGGGTTCATGGGTTCAGGGTTCATGGGTTCAGGGTTCATGGGTTCAGGGTTCATGGGTTCAGGGTTCATGGGTTCAGGGTTCATGGGTTCAGGGTTCATGGGTTCAGGGTTCATGGGTTCAGGGTTCATGGGTTCAGGGTTGATGGGTTCAGGTTTCATGGGTTCAGGGTTCATTGGTTCATGGGGTCAGGGTTGATGAGTTCAGTGTTGATGGTTTCAGGGTTGATGGGTTCAGAGTTCATGGGTTCTAGGTTGATGATATGAGGGTTAATGAATTCATGGTAGATGGGTTCAGGGTTCATGGGTTCAGGGTTGATAGATTCAAGGTTGATGAGTTTAAGGTTGATGGGTTCAGGGTTCATGGGTTTAGGGTTCATGGGTTCTTAGGTTCATGGGCTCAAGTATCATGGGTTTAGGGTTCATGGGTTCCGGGTTCATGGGATCAGGGTTCATGGGTTCATGGGTACAGGGTTAATGGGTTCAAGGGTTCATGGGTTGAGGGTTCATGGGTTCAGGGGTCATGGGTTCTGGGTTCAGAGTTATGGGTTTATTCGTTCATTGGTTCATGGTTTCAGGGTTCATGGATTCATGGGCTCAGGGATCATGGGTTTAGGATTCATGGGTTCCGGGTTCATGGGTTCAGGGTTCATGGGTTCATGGGTACAGGGTTAATGGGTTCAAGGTTCATGGGTCCATGGGGTCAGGGTTCATGGGTTCAGGGTTTATGGTATCAGGGTTCATGGGTTCAGGATTCATGGGTTCAGGGTTCATAAGCTCAGAGCTCTTGGGTTCAGGGTTCATGGGTTAAGGGTTCATGGGTTCAGGGTTCATGGGTTCAGGGTTCATGGGTTCAGGGTACATGGGTTTAGGCTTGATGGGTTCAGGGTTGATAGATTCAAGGTTGATGAGTTTAGGGTTGATGGGTTCAGGGTTCATGGGTTTAGGGTTCATGGGTTTAGGGTTCATGGGTTCATGGGTTCATGGGCTCAGGGATCATGGGTTTAGGGTTCATGGGTTCCGGGTTCATGGGTTTAGGGTTCATGGGTTCAGAGTTCGTGGGTTCAGGGTTCATGGATTCAGGGTTCATGGGTTCAGGGTTCAGAGTTATGCGTTCTTGGGTTCAGTGTTCGTGGGTTCAGGGTTCATGGGTTCATGGGTCATGGGTTTATGGGTTCAAGGGTTCATGGGTTCATGGGTTCATGGGTTCACGGGTTCATGGGTTCAGGGTTAAGGATTCATGGGTTCAAGGGTTCAGGGTTCATGGGTTCAGGGTTCATGAGTTCAGGGTTCATGGGTTCAGGGTTCATGGGTTCAGTTTTCAGGGTTCAGTTTTCAGGGTTCAGGGTTCAGGATTGATGGGTTAATGGGTTCAGGGTTCGTGGGTTCAGGGTTCATGGGTTCAGGGTACATGGGATCAGGGTTCATGGGTTCATGGGTTCAGGGTTCATGGGTTCAGGGTTCATGGGTTCGGGGTTCATGGGTTCATGGGATCAGGTTTCATGGGTTCAGGGTTCATGGGTTGAGGGTTCATGGGTTCAGGGTTCATGGGTTCACGGTTCAGGGTTAAGGTTCATTGGTTAAGGGTTCGTGTGTTCAGGGTTCATGGGTTCCGGGTTGATGGATTCAGGGTTGATGGACTAAAGGTTGATGAGTGCATGGTTGATGGGTTCAGGGTTCATGGATTCAGGTTTCATGGGTTCATGGGTTCATGGGTTCATGGGTTCATGGGTTCCGGGTTGATGGATTCAGGGTTGATGGGCTCAAGGTTGATGAGTGCATGGTTGATGGGTTGAGGGTTGATCGGTTCTGGGTTCATGGGTTCAGGGTTGATGGGTTCAGGGTTCAGGGTTCATTGGTTCATGGGTCTAGGGTTAATGGGTTCAGGGTTCAGGGTTAAGGTTCATTGGTTAAGGGTTCGTGGGTTCAGGGTTCATTGTTTCATAGGTTCAGGGTTAGTGGTTTGATGGGTTCAGGGTTCATGGGTTCATCGATTCAGGGTTATTGGGTTCATGGGTTCATGGTTTCACGCGTTCATGGGTTCATGGGTTCAGGGTTCATGGGTTCGGGGATCATAGGTTCAGGAGGTCATGGGTTCATCGGTAGGGTTCATGGGTTCAGGGTCGATGGGTTCAGCGTTCATGGTTTCAGGGTTCATGAGTTCAGGGTTCATGGGTTTTGGGTTCATGGGTTCAGGGTTCATCGGTTCAGGGTTGATGGGTCATGGGCTCAGGGTTTACAGGTTCAGCGTTCATGGGTTCATGGGTTCAGGTTTCAGAGTTCATGGGTTCAGGTTTCAGAGTTCATGGGTTCAGGGTTCATGGGTTCAGGGTTGATGGGTTCAGGGTTGATGGGTTCATGGGTTCAGGGTTCATGGGTTCGGGGTTCATGGGTTCATGGGTTCAGGTTTCATGGGTTCAGGGGTACTGGGTTCAGCGTTCATGGGTTCAGGGTTCATGGGTTCAGGGTTCATGGGTTCAGGGTTCATGGGTTCAGGGTTCATTGGTTCATTGGTCCAAGGTTAATGGGTTCAGGGTTCAGGGTTAAGGTTCATTGGTTAAGGGTTCGTGGGTTCAGGGTTCATGGGTTCCGGGTTGATGGATTCAGGGTTGATGGGCTAAAGGCTGATGAGTGCATGGTTGATGGGTTCAGGGTTCATGGATTCAGGTTTCATGGGTTCATGGGTTCATGGGTTCATGGGTTCGTGGGTTCATGGGTTCCGGGTTGATGGATTCAGGGTTGATGGGCTCAAGGTTGATGAGTGCATGGTTGATGGGTTCAGTGTTGATCGGTTCTGGGTTCATGGGTTCAGGGTTGATGGGTTCAGGGTTCAGGGTTCATTGGTTTATGGGTCTAGGGTTAATGGGTTCAGGGTTCAGGGTTAAGGTTCATGGGTTCAGTGTTCATGGGTTCAGTGTTCATGGGTTCAGGGTTCATGGGTTCAGGGTTCATGGGTTCAGGGTTCATGGGTTCATGGGATCAGGGTTCATGGGTTCAGGTTTCATGGGTTCAGGGTACATGGGTTTAGGCTTGATGGGTTCAGGGTTGATAGATTCAAGGTTGATGAGTTTAAGGTTGATGGGTTCAGGTTTCAGAGTTCATGGGTTCAGGGTTCTGGGTTCAGGGTTCATGGTTCATGGGTTCAGGGTTGATGGGTTCATGGGCTCAGGGTTCACGGGTTCAGGGTTTATGGGTTCATGGGTTCAGGTTTCAGAGTTCATGGGTTCAGGGTTCTGGGTTTAGGGTTCATGGTTCATGGATCATGGGTTCAATGTTCATGGATTCAGGGTTCAGGGTTCACTGTTTAGGGGTCATTGGTTCGGCGTTCATGGGTTCATGGGTGCATGGGTTCAGAGTTCATCGGTTAAGGGTTCTTGGTTCATTGATTCATGGGGTCAGGGTTGATGAGTTCAGTGTTGGTGGTTTCAGGGTTGATGGGTTCAGAGTTCATGGGTTCTAGGTTGATGATATGAGGGTTAATGAATTCATGGTAGATGGGTTCAGGGTTCATGGGTTCAGGGTTCATGGGTTCAGGGTTCATGGGTTCAGGGTTCATGGGTTCAGGGTTCATGGGTTCAGGGTTCATGGGTTCAGGGTTCATGGGTTCAGGGTTCATGGGTTCAGGGTTCATGGGTTCAGGGTTCATGGGTTCAGGGTTCATGGGTACAGGGTTCATGGGTTCAGGGTTCATGGGTTATGGGTTATGGGTTCATGGGTTCAGGGTTCATTGGTTCATGGGGTCAGGGTTGATGAGTTCAGTGTTGATGGTTTCAGGGTTGATGGGTTCAGAGTTCATGGGTTCTAGGTTGATGATATGAGGGTTAATGAATTCATGGTAGATGGGTTCAGGGTTCATGGGTTCAGGGTTCATGGGTTCAGGGTTGATAGATTCAAGGTTGATGAGTTTAAGGTTGATGGGTTCAGGGTTCATGGGTTTAGGGTTCATGGGTTCATAGGTTCATGGGCTCAGGGATCATGGGTTTAGGGTTCATGGGTTCCGGGTTCATGGGATCAGGGTTCATGGGTTCATGGGTACAGGGTTAATGGGTTCAAGGGTTCATGGGTTGAGGGTTCATGGGTTCAGGGGTCATGGGTTCTGGGTTCAGAGTTATGGGTTCATTCGTTCATTGGTTCATGGTTTCAGGGTTCATGGGTTCATGGGCTCAGGGATCATGGGTTTAGGATTCATGGGTTCCGGGTTCATGTGTTCAGGGTTCATGGGTTCATGGGTACAGGGTTAATGGGTTCAAGGTTCATGGGTCCATGGGGTCAGGGTTCATGGGTTCAGGGTTTATGGTATCAGGGTTCATGGGTTCAGGATTCATGGGTTCAGGGTTCATAAGTTCAGAGCTCTTGGGTTCAGGGTTCATGGGTTAAGGGTTCATGGGTTCAGGGTTCATGGGTTCAGGGTTCATGGGTTCTGGGTACATGGGTTTAGGCTTGATGGGTTCAGGGTTGATAGATTCAAGGTTGATGAGTTTAGGGTTGATGGGTTCAGGGTTCATGGGTTTAGGGTTCATGGGTTTAGGGTTCATGGGTTTAGGGTTCATGGGTTCATGGGTTCATGGGCTCAGGGATCATGGGTTTAGGGTTCATGGGTTCCGGGTTCATGGGTTTAGGGTTCATGGGTTCAGAGTTCGTGGGTTCAGGGTTCATGGATTCAGGGTTCCTGGGTTCAGGGTTCAGAGTTATGCGTTCTTGGGTTAAGGGTTCATGGTTCATTGGTTCATGGGTCCAGGGTTCATGGGTTCAGGGTTCAGAATTATGGGTTCATTTGTCCAGTGGTTCATGGGTTCGTGGGCTCAGGGATCATGGGTTCATGGGTTCAGGGTTCATGAGTTCAAGGTTCATGGGTTCAGGGTTCATGGGTTCAGGGTTCATGGGTTCAGGGTTCATGGGTTCAGGGTTCATAGGTTCATGGATTCAGGGTTCATGGGTTCAGGGTTCATGGGTTCAGGGTTCATGGGTTCAGGGTTCATGGGTTCAGGGTAAATGGGTTCAGGGTACATGGGTTTAGGCTTGATGGGTTCAGGGTTGATAGATTCAAGGTTGATGAGTTTAGGGTTGATGGGTTCAGGGTTGATGGGTTCAGGGTTGATGGTTTCAGGCTTGGTTGGTTCAGTGTTGATGGTTTCAGGTTTGATGGGTTCACGGTTGATGGGATCAGGGTTCATGGGTTCAGGGTTCATGGGTTCATGGGTTCAGGGTTCATGGGTTCAGGGTTCATGGGTTCAGGGGTCATGGGTTCAAGGTTCATGGGTTAAGGGTTCATGAGTTCATGGGTTCATGGGTTTTGGGTACATGGGTTCATGGTTCATGGGTTCATGGTTCATGGATTCAGGATTGATGGGTTCAGGGTTCACGGGTTCACGGTTCATGGGTTCAGCGTTCATGGGTTCAGAATTCATGGGTTTAGTGTTCATGGGTTTTGGGTACATGGGTTCATGGGTTCAGGTTTCACGGGTTCAGGGTTGATGGGTACAGGGTTCATGGGTTCAGGGATAATAGGTTCAGGTGGTCATGGGTTCATGGGTAGGGTTCAGAGTTATGCGTTCTTGGGTTAAGGTTTCATGGTTCATTGGTTCATGGGTCCAGGGTTCATGGGTTCAGGGTTCAGAGTTATGGGTTCATTTGTCCAGTGGTTCATGGGTTCATGGGCTCAGGGATCATGGGTTCATGGGTTCAGGTTTCATGGGTTCAGGGTTTATGGGTTCATGGGTTATGGGTTCAGGGTTCATGAGTTCAAGGTTCATGGGTTCAGGGTTCATGGGTTCAGGGTTCATGGGTTCAGGGTTCATGGGTTCATGGGTTCAGGGTTCAGAGTTATGCGTTCTTGGGTTAAGGTTTCATGGTTCATTGGTTCATGGGTCCAGGGTTCATGGGTTCAGGGTTCAGAGTTATGGGTTCATTTGTCCAGTGGTTCATGGGTTCATGGGCTCAGGGATCATGGGTTCATGGGTTCAGGGTTCATGAGTTCAAGGTTCATGGGTTCAGGGTTCATGGGTTCCGGGTTCATGGGTTCAGGGTTCATGGGTTCATGGGTACAGGGTTAATGGGTTCAAGGTTCATGGGTCCATGGGGTCAGGGTTCATGAGTTCAGGGTTTATGGTATCAGGGTTCATGGCTTCAGGATTCAAGGGTTCAAGGTCCATGGGTTCATGGGTTCAGGGTTCATGGGTTCATGGGTTCATGTGTTCATGGGTTCAGGGTTCATGGGTTCAGGGTTCATGGATTCAGATTTCATGGGTTCATGGGTTCATGGGTTCATGGGTTAATGGGTTCAGGGTTATTGTGTTCAGGGTTCGTGGGTTCATGGGTTCAGGGTTCATCGGTTCAGGGTTATTGGGTTCAGGGTTCATGGGTTCAGGGTTGATGGGTTCAGGGTTCACGGGTTCAAGGTTCATGTGTTCAGGGTTCAGGGTTCAGGGTTCAGGGTTCATGGGTTCATGGATTCACGGTTCAGGGTTCAGGGTTTAGGGGTCATTGGTCCAGCGTTCATGGGTTCATTGGTGCATGGGTTCAGAGTTCATCGGTTAAGGGTTCATGACTCATTGGTTCATGGGTTTATGGGTTCATGGGTTCACGGGTTCACGGGTTCATTGGTTCAGGGTTAAGGATTCATGGGTTCAAGGGTTCAGGGTTCATGGGTTCATGGGTTCAGGGTTCATGGGTTCAGGGTTCATGGGTTCAGGGGTCATGGGTTCAGGGTTCATGGGTTAAGGGTTCATGAGTTCATGGGTTCATGGGTTTTGGGTACATGGGTTCATGGTTCATGGGTTCATGGTTCATGGATTCAGGGTTGATGGGTTCAGGGTTCACGGGTTCATGGGTTCAGGGTTCAGAGTTATGGGTTCATTTGTCCAGTGGTTCATGGGTTCATGGGCTCAGGGATCATGGGTTCATGGGTTCAGGTTTCATGGGTTCAGGGTTTATGGGTTCATGGGTTATGGGTTCAGGGTTCATGAGTTCAAGGTTCATGGGTTCAGGGTTCATGGGTTCAGGGTTCATGGGTTCAGGGTTCATGGGTTCATGGGTTCAGGGTTCAGAGTTATGCGTTCTTGGGTTAAGGTTTCATGGTTCATTGGTTCATGGGTCCAGGGTTCATGGGTTCAGGGTTCAGAGTTATGGGTTCATTTGTCCAGTGGTTCATGGGTTCATGGGCTCAGGGATCATGGGTTCATGGGTTCAGGGTTCATGGGTTCAGGGTTTATGGGTTCATGGGTTATGGGTTCAGGGTTCATGAGTTCAAGGTTCATGGGTTCAGGGTTCATGGGTTCCGGGTTCATGGGTTCAGGGTTCATGGGTTCAGGGTTCAGAGTTATGGGTTCATTTGTCCAGTGGTTCATGGGTTCATGGGCTCAGGGATCATGGGTTCATGGGTTCAGGGTTCATGGGTTCAGGGTTTATGGGTTCATGGGTTATGGGTTCAGGGTTCATGAGTTCAAGGTTCATGGGTTCAGGGTTCATGGGTTCCGGGTTCATGGGTTCAGGGTTCATGGGTTCATGGGTACAGGGTTAATGGGTTCAAGGTTCATGGGTCCATGGGGTCAGGGTTCATGAGTTCAGGGTTTATGGTATCAGGGTTCATGGGTTCAGGATTCAAGGGTTCAAGGTCCATGGGTTCATGGGTTCAGGGTTCATGGGTTCATGGGTTCATGTGTTCATGGGTTCAGGGTTCATGGGTTCAGGGTTCATGGATTCAGATTTCATGGGTTCATGGGTTCATGGGTTCATGGGTTAATGGGTTCAGGGTTATTGTGTTCAGGGTTCGTGGGTTCATGGGTTCAGGGTTCATCGGTTCAGGGTTATTGGGTTCAGGGTTCATGGGTTCAGGGTTGATGGGTTCAGGGTTCATGGATTCACGGTTCAGGGTTCAGGGTTTAGGGGTCATTGGTCCAGCGTTCATGGGTTCATTGGTGCATGGGTTCAGAGTTCATCGGTTAAGGGTTCATGACTCATTGGTTCATGGGTTTATGGGTTCATGGGTTCACGGGTTCATTGGTTCAGGGTTAAGGATTCATGGGTTCAAGGGTTCAGGGTTCATGGGTTCATGGGTTCAGGGTTCATGGGTTCAGGGTTCATGGGTTCAGGGGTCATGGGTTCAGGGTTCATGGGTTAAGGGTTCATGAGTTCATGGGTTCATGGGTTTTGGGTACATGGGTTCATGGTTCATGGGTTCATGGTTCATGGATTCAGGGTTGATGGGTTCAGGGTTCACGGGTTCATGGTTCATGGGTTCAACGTTCATGGGTTCAGGGGTCATGGGTTCAGGGTTCATGGGTTAAGGGTTCATGAGTTCATGGGTTCATGGGTTTTGGGTACATGGGTTCATGGTTCATGGGTTCATGGTTCATGGATTCAGGGTTGATGGGTTCAGGGTTCACGGGTTCAGGGTTCATGGGTTCAGCGTTCATGGGTTCAAAATTCATGGGTTTAGTGTTCATGGGTTTTGGGTACATGGTTTCATGGGTTCAGGTTTCACGGGTTCAGGGTTCATGGCTTCAAGGTTAATGGGTTAATGGTTCATGGGTTCATGGTTCATGGGTTCAGGGTTCATGGGTTCAGTTTTCAGGGTTCAGTTTTCAGGGTTCAGGATTCAGGATTCATGGGTTAATGGGATCAGGGTTCATGGGTTCAGGGTTCATGGGTTCAGGGTTCATGGGTTCATGGGTTCAGGGTTCATGGTTTCAGGGTTCATGGGTTTAGGGGTCATGGGTTCAGGGTTCATGGGTTAAGGGTTCATGAGTTCATGGGTTCATGGGTTTTGGGTACATGGGTTCATGGTTCATGGGTTCATGGTTCATGGATTCAGGGTTGATGGGTTCAGGGTTCACGGGTTCAGTGTTCATGGGTTCAGCGTTCATGGGTTCAGAATTCATGGGTGTAGTGTTCATGGGTTTTGGGTACATGGGTTCATGGGTTCAGGTTTCACGGGTTCAGGGTTCATGGCTTCAAGGTTCATAGGTTAATGGTTCATGGGTTCAAGATTCATGCGTTCAAGGTTCATGGGTTCAGGTTTCAGGGTTGATGGGTTCAGTGTTGATGGGTTCAGTGTTGATGGGTTCAGTCTTGATGGATTCAGAGTTGATGGGTTCAGGGTTGATGGGTTCAAGGTTGATGAGTTGAGGGTTAATGGGTTCAGGGTTCATGGGTTCAGGGTTCATGGGTTCAGGGTTCATGGGTTCATGGGTTCAGGGTTCAGGGTTCAGGGTTCAGGGTTCATGGCTTCATGGGTTCACGGGTTCATGGGTTCATGTGTTCAGTGTTCAGGATTCGTGGGTTCATGGTTTCAGGGTTCATGGGTTCAGGGTTCGTGGGTTCATAGGTTCAGGGTTCATGGGTTCAGGGTTCATGGGTTCAGGGTTCATGGGTTCAGGGTTCATGGTATTAGATTAATGGATTCAGGGTTCTTGGGTTCAGTGTTCGTGGGTTCAGGGTTCATGGGTTCATGGGTTCATGGGTTCATGGGTTCATGGGTTCAGAGTTCATGGGTTCAGGGTTCATGGGTTTAGATTAATGGATTTAGGATTCTTGGGTTCAGGGTTCATGGGTTTAGATTAATGGATTTAGGGTTCTTGGGTTCAGTGTTCATGGGTTCAGGGTTCATGGGTTCATGGGTTCATGGGTTTATGGGTTCAAGGGTTCATCGGGTCAGGGTTCATGGGTTAAGGGTTCATGAGTTCATGGGTTCATGGGTTTTGGGTACATGGGTTCATGGTTCATGGGTTCATGGTTCATGGATTCAGGGTTGATGGGTTCAGGGTTCACGGGTTCATGGTTCATGGGTTCAGCCTTCATGGGTTCAGGGGTCATGGGTTCAGGGTTCATGGGTTAAGGGTTCATGAGTTCATGGTTCATGGGTTCAGGGTTCATGGGTTCAGGGTTCACGGATTCAGGGTTCATGGGTTCAGGGTTCATGGGTTCAAGGTTCATGGCTTCATGGCTTCAGGGTTCATGGGTTCAGCGTTCATGGGTTCAGGGTTCAGGGTTAAGGGTTTAGGGTTCATAGGTTCATGGATTTACGGTTCAGAGTTCAGGGTTCAGGGTTCATGGGTTCAGGGTTCAGGATTCATGGGTTCAAGATTCATGGGTTCAAGGTTCATGGGTTCAGGTTTCAGGTTTGATGGGTTCAGTATTGATGGGTTCAGTATTGATGGGTTCAGTATTGATGGGTTCAGTATTGATGGTGTCAGAGTTGATGGGTTCAGGGTTGATGGGTTCAAGGTTGATGAGTTGAGGGTTAATGGGTTCAGGGTTGATGGGTTCAGGGTTGATGGTTTCAGGGTTGATGGTTTCAGGCTTGGTGGGTTCAGTGTTTATGGTTTCAGGGTTAAAGGGTTCAGGGTTCATGGGTTTCGGGTTCATGGGTTCAGGGTTCATGGGTTCAGGGTTGATGGGTTCATGGGCTCAGGGTTCACAGGTTCAGGGTTCATGGGTTGATGGGTTCAGGTTTCAGAGATCATGGGTTCAGGGTTCTGGGTTCAGGGTTCATGGTTCATGGGTTCAGGGTTGATGGGTTCATGGGCTCAAGGTTCACGGGTTCAGGGTTTATGGGTTCATGGGCTCAGGTTTCAGAGTTCATCGGTTAAGGGTTCTGGGTTCGTTGGTTCATGGGGTCATGGTTGATGAGTTCAGTGTTGATGGTTTCAGGGTTGATGGGTTCAGGGTTCATGGGTTCAGGGTTCATGGGTTCATGGGTACAGGGTTAATGGGTTCAACGTTCATGGGTCCATGGGTTCAGGGTTCATGGGTTCAGGGTTTATGGGTTCAGGGTTAATGGGTTCAGGGTTCATGGTATCAGGGTTCATGGGTTCAGGGTTCATGGGTTCATGGTTCATGGGTTCATGGTTCATGGATTCAGGGTTGATGGGTTCAGGGTTCACGGGTTCAGGGTTCATGGGTTCAGCGTTCATGGGTTCAAAATTCATGGGTTTAGTGTTCATGGGTTTTGGGTACATGGTTTCATGGGTTCAGGTTTCACGGGTTCAGGGTTCATGGCTTCAAGGTTCATGGGTTAATGGTTCATGGGTTCATGGTTCATGGGTTCAGGGTTCATGGGTTCAGTTTTCAGGGTTCAGTTTTCAGGGTTCAGGATTCAGGATTCATGGGTTAATGGGATCAGGGTTCATGGGTTCAGGGTTCATGGGTTCAGGGTTGATGGGTTCAGGGTTGATGGGTTCATGGGTTCAGGGTTCATGGGTTCGGGGTTCATGGGTTCATGGGTTCAGGTTTCATGGGTTCAGGGGTACTGGGTTCAGCGTTCATGGGTTCAGGGTTCATGGGTTCAGGGTTCATGGGTTCAGGGTTCATGGGTTCAGGGTTCATTGGTTCATTGGTCCAGGGTTAATGGGTTCAGGGTTCAGGGTTGAGGTTCATTGGTTAAGGGTTCGTGGGTTCAGGGTTCATGGGTTCCGGGTTGATGGATTCAGGGTTGATGGGCTAAAGGTTGATGAGTGCATGGTTGATGGGTTCAGGGTTCATGGATTCAGGTTTCATGGGTTCATGGGTTCATGGGTTCATGGGTTCGTGGGTTCATGGGTTCCGGGTTGATGGATTCAGGGTTGATGGGCTCAAGGTTGATGAGTGCATGGTTGATGGGTTCAGTGTTGATCGGTTCTGGGTTCATGGGTTCAGGGTTGATGGGTTCAGGGGTCAGGGTTCATTGGTTTATGGGTCTAGGGTTAATGGGTTCAGGGTTCAGGGTTAAGGTTCATTGGTTAAGGGTTCGTGGGTTCAGGGTTCATGGTTTCATGGGTTCAGGGTTAGTGGTTTGATGGGTTCAGGGTTCATGGGTTCATCGATTCATGGTTATTGGGTTCATGGGTTCATGGGTTCAGTGTTATTGGGTTCAGGGTTCATGTGTTCATTGTTTCATGGGTCCAGGGTTCATGGGTTCAGTGTTCATGGGTTCAGTGTTATTGGGTTCAGGGTTCATGTGTTCATTGGTTCATGGGTCCAGAGTTCATGGGTTCAATGTTCATGGGTTCAATGTTCACGCGTTCATGGGTTCATGGGTTCAGGGTTCATGGGTTCAGGGTTCATGGGTTCGGGGATCATAGGTTCAGGGGGTCATGGGTTCATGGGTAGGGTTCATGGGTTCAGAGTTGATGGGTTCAGCGTTCATGGTTTCAGGGTTCGTGGGTTCAGGGTTCATGGGTTCAGGGTTCATGGGTTCAGGGTTCATGGGTTCAGGGTTCATGGGTTCAGGGTTCATGGGTTCAGGGTTCATGGGTTCAGGGTTCATGGGTTCAGGGTTCATGGGTTCAGGGTTCATGGGTTCATGGGTTCAGGGTTCATGGGTTCAGGGTTCATGGGTTCAGGGTTCATGGGTTCAGGGTTCATGGGTTCAGGGTTCATGGGTTCAGGGTTCATGGGTTCAGGGTTCATGGGTTCATGGGTTCAGGGTTCATGGGTTCAGGGTTCATGGGTTCAGGGTTCACGGGTTCAGGGTTTATGGGTTCATGGGTTCAGGTTTCAGAGTTCATGGGTTCAGGGTTCTGGGTTTAGGGTTCATGGTTCATGGGTTCAATGTTCATGGATTCAGGGTTCAGGGTTCACTGTTTAGGGGTCATTGGTTCAGCGTTCATGGGTTCATGGGTGCATGGGTTCAGAGTTCATCGGTTAAGGGTTCTTGGTTCATTGGTTCATGGGGTCAGGGTTGATGAGTTCAGTGTTGATGGTTTCAGGGTTGATGGGTTCAGAGTTCATGGGTTCTAGGTTGATGATATGAGGGTTAATGAATTCATGGTAGATGGGTTCAGGGTTCATGGGTTCAGGGTTCATGGGTTCAGGGTTCATGGGTTCAGGGTTCATGGGTTCAGGGTTTATGGGTTCAGGGTTCATGGGTTCAGGGTTCATGGGTTCAGGGTTCATGGGTTCAGGGTTCATGGGTTCAGGGTTCATGGGTTCAGGGTTCATGGGTTCAGGGTTCATGGGTTCAGGGTTCATGGGTTCAGGGTTCATGGGTTCAGGGTTCATGGGTTCAGGGTTCATGGGTTCAGGGTTCATGGGTTCAGGTTTCATGGGTTCAGGGTTCATTGGTTCATGGGGTCAGGGTTGATGAGTTCAGTGTTGATGGTTTCAGGGTTGATGGGTTCAGAGTTCATGGGTTCTAGGTTGATGATATGAGGGTTAATGAATTCATGGTAGATGGGTTCAGGGTTCATGGGTTCAGGGTTGATAGATTCAAGGTTGATGAGTTTAAGGTTGATGGGTTCAGGGTTCATGGGTTTAGGGTTCATGGGTTCTTAGGTTCATGGGCTCAGGTATCATGGGTTTAGGGTTCATGGGTTCCGGGTTCATGGGATCAGGGTTCATGGGTTCATGGGTACAGGGTTAATGGGTTCAAGGGTTCATGGGTTGAGGGTTCATGGGTTCAGGGGTCATGGGTTCTGGGTTCAGAGTTATGGGTTTATTCGTTCATTGGTTCATGGTTTCAGGGTTCATGGATTCATGGGCTCAGGGATCATGGGTTTAGGATTCATGGGTTCCGGGTTCATGGGTTCAGGGTTCATGGGTTCATGGGTACAGGGTTAATGGGTTCAAGGTTCATGGGTCCATGGGGTCAGGGTTCATGGGTTCAGGGTTTATGGTATCAGGGTTCATGGGTTCAGGATTCATGGGTTCAGGGTTCATAAGCTCAGAGCTCTTGGGTTCAGGGTTCATGGGTTAAGGGTTCATGGGTTCAGGGTTCATGGGTTCAGGGTTCATGGGTTCAGGGTACATGGGTTTAGGCTTGATGGGTTCAGGGTTGATAGATTCAAGGTTGATGAGTTTAGGGTTGATGGGTTCAGGGTTCATGGGTTTAGGGTTCATGGGTTTAGGGTTCATGGGTTCATGGGTTCATGGGCTCAGGGATCATGGGTTTAGGGTTCATGGGTTCCGGGTTCATGGGTTTAGGGTTCATGGGTTCAGAGTTCGTGG
The DNA here is from genome assembly GCA_949152435.1 of Gastracanthus pulcherrimus. Classification (NCBI taxonomy): domain Eukaryota; kingdom Metazoa; phylum Arthropoda; class Insecta; order Hymenoptera; family Pteromalidae; genus Gastracanthus; species Gastracanthus pulcherrimus. Next base: position 88,901 of record CASCKD010000085.1, read on the forward strand.
GTTCAGGGTTCATGGATTCAGGGTTCATGGGTTCAGGGTTCAGAGTTATGCGTTCTTGGGTTAAGGGTTCATGGTTCATTGGTTCATGGGTCCAGGGTTCATGGGTTCAGGGTTCAGAATTATGGGTTCATTTGTGCAGTGGTTCATGGGTTCGTGGGCTCAGGGATCATGGGTTCATGGGTTCAGGGTTCATGAGTTCAAGGTTCATGGGTTCAGGGTTCATGGGTTCAGGGTTCATGGGTTCAGGGTTCATGGGTTCAGGGTTCATAGGTTCATGGATTCAGGGTTCATGGGTTCAGGGTTCATGGGTTCAGGGTTCATGGGTTCAGGGTTCATGGGTTCAGGGTAAATGGGTTCAGGGTACATGGGTTTAGGCTTGATGGGTTCAGGGTTGATAGATTCAAGGTTGATGAGTTTAGGGTTGATGGGTTCAGGGTTGATGGGTTCAGGGTTGATGGTTTCAGGCTTGGTTGGTTCAGTGTTGATGGTTTCAGGTTTGATGGGTTCAGGGTTGATGGGATCAGGGTTCATGGGTTCAGGGTTCATGGGTTCATGGGTTCAGGGTTCATGGGTTCAGGGGTCATGGGTTCAAGGTTCATGGGTTAAGGGTTCATGAGTTCATGGGTTCATGGGTTTTGGGTACATGGGTTCATGGTTCATGGGTTCATGGTTCATGGATTCAGGATTGATGGGTTCAGGGTTCACGGGTTCACGGTTCATGGGTTCAGCGTTCATGGGTTCAGAATTCATGGGTTTAGTGTTCATGGGTTTTGGGTACATGGGTTCATGGGTTCAGGTTTCACGGGTTCAGGGTTGATGGGTACAGGGTTCATGGGTTCAGGGATAATAGGTTCAGGTGGTCATGGGTTCATGGGTAGGGTTCATGGGTTCAGGGATGATGGGTTCAGGGTTCACGGGTTCAGTGTTCATGGGTTCAGCGTTCATGGGTTCAGAATTCATGGGTGTAGTGTTCATGGGTTTTGGGTACATGGGTTCATGGGTTCAGGTTTCACGGGTTCAGGGTTCATGGCTTCAAGGTTCATAGGTTAATGGTTCATGGGTTCAAGATTCATGCGTTCAAGGTTCATGGGTTCAGGTTTCAGGGGTGATGGGTTCAGTGTTGATGGGTTCAGTGTTGATGGGTTCAGTCTTGATGGATTCAGAGTTGATGGGTTCAGGGTTGATGGGTTCAAGGTTGATGAGTTGAGGGTTAATGGGTTGAGGGTTGATGGGTTCAGGGTTCATGGGTTCAGGGTTCAGGGTTCAGGGTTCATGGGTTCAAGATTCATGCGTTCAAGGTTCATGGGTTCAGGTTTCAGGGTTGATGGGTTCAGTGTTGATGGGTTCAGTGTTGATGGGTTCAGTCTTGATGGATTCAGAGTTTATGGGTTCAGGGTTGATGGGTTCAGTCTTGATGGATTCAGAGTTTATGGGTTCAGGGTTGATGGGTTCAAGGTTGATGAGTTGAGGGTTAATGGGTTCAGGGTTGATTGGTTCAGGGTTGATGGGTTCAGTGTTGATGGTTTCGGGGGTTATGGTTTCAGGCTTGGTGGGTTCAGTGTTGATGGTTTCAGGGTTGATGGGTTCAGGGTTGATGGGTTCAGGGTTGATGGGTTAAGAGTTCATGGGTTCAGGGTTCAGGGTTCATGGGTTCAAGGTTCATGGATTCAGGGTTATTGGGTTCATGGGTTCTTGTGTTCAGTGTTATTGGGTTCATGTGTTCAGTGTTACTGGGTTCAGGGTTCATGAGTTCCAGGGTTCATGGGTTCAGGGTTCATGGGTTCGGGGTTCAGGGTTCAAGGGTTCATGGGTTCAGGGTTCAAGATTCATGGGTTCATGGGTTCAGGGTTCATGGGTTCAGTGTTGATGGTTTCAGAGTTGATGGGTTCAGGGTTGATAGATTCAAGGTTGATGAGTTTAGGGTTGATGGGTTCAGGGTTGACGGGTTCAGGGTTGATGGGTTCCGTGTTGATGGTTTCAGGGATCATGGGTTTAGGGTTCATGGGTTCCGGGTTCATGGGATCAGGGTTCATGGGTTCATGGGTACAGGGTTAATGGGTTCAAGGTTCATGGGTCCATGGGCTCAGGGATCATGGGTTCATGGGTTCAGGGTTCATGGGTTCACGGTTTATGGGTTCAAGATTCATGGGTTCAGGGTTCATGGGTTCAGGGTTCATGGGTTCAGGGTTCATGGGTTCATGGGTTCAGGGTTCATGGGTTCAGGGTTCATGGGTTCAGGGTTCATGGGTTCAGGGTTCATGGGTTCATGGGTTCAGGGTTCAGAGTTATGCGTTCTTGGGTTAAGGTTTCATAGTTCATTGGTTCATGGGTCCAGGGTTCATGGGTTCAGGGTTCAGAGTTATGGGTTCATTTGTCCAGTGGTTCATGGGTTCATGGGCTCAGGGATCATGGGTTCATGGGTTCAGGGTTCATGGGTTCAGGGTTTATGGGTTCATGGGTTATGGGTTCAGGGTTCATGAGTTCAAGGTTCATGGGTTCAGGGTTCATGGGTTCCGGGTTCATGGGTTCAGGGTTCATGGGTTCATGGGTACAGGGTTAATGGGTTCAAGGTTCATGGGTCCATGGGGTCAGGGTTCATGAGTTCAGGGTTTATGGTATCAGGGTTCATGGGTTCAGGATTCAAGGGTTCAAGGTCCATGGGTTCATGGGTTCAGGGTTCATGGGTTCATGGGTTCATGTGTTCATGGGTTCATGGGTTCAGGGTTCATGGATTCAGATTTCATGGGTTCATGGGTTCATGGGTTCATGGGTTCATGGGTTAATGGGTTCAGGGTTCTGGGTTCAGGGTTCATGGTTCATGGGTTCAGGGTTGATGGGTTCATGGGCTCAAGGTTCACGGGTTCAGGGTTTATGGGTTCATGGGCTCAGGTTTCAGAGTTCATGGGTTCAGGGTTCTGGGTTTAGGGTTCATGGTTCATGGGTTCAATGTTCATGGATTCAGGGTTCAGGGTTCACTGTTTAGTGGTCATTGGTTCAGCGTTCATGGGTTCATGGGTGCATGGGTTCAGAGTTCATCGGTTAAGGGTTCTGGGTTCATTGGTTCATGGGGTCATGGTTGATGAGTTCAGTGTTGATGCTTTCAGGGTTGATGGGTTCAGGGTTCATGGGTTCAGGGTTCATGGGTTCATGGGTACAGGGTTAATGGGTTCAACGTTCATGGGTCCATGGGTTCAGGGTTCATGGGTTCAGGGTTTATGGGTTCAGGGTTAATGGGTTCAGGGTTCATGGTATCAGGGTTCATGGGTTCAGGGTTCATGGGTTCAGGGTTCATGGGTTTAGATTAATGGATTTAGGGTTCTTGGGTTCAGGGTTCATGGGTTTAGATTAATGGATTTAGGGTTCTTGGGTTCAGTGTTCGTGGGTTCAGGGTTCATGGGTTCATGGGTCATGGGTTTATGGGTTCAAGGGTTCATGGGTTCATGGGTTCATGGGTTCACGGGTTCATGGGTTCAGGGTTAAGGATTCATGGGTTCAAGGGTTCAGGGTTCATGGGTTCAGGGTTCATGAGTTCAGGGTTCATGGGTTCAGGGTTCATGGGTTCAGTTTTCAGGGTTCAGTTTTCAGGGTTCAGGGTTCAGGATTGATGGGTTAATGGGTTCAGGGTTCATGGGTTCAGGGTTCATGGGTTCAGGGTACATGGGATCAGGGTTCATGGGTTCATGGGTTCAGGGTTCATGGGTTCAGGGTTCATGGGTTCGGGGTTCATGGGTTCATGGGATCAGGTTTCATGGGTTCAGGGTTCTCGGGTTGAGGGTTCATGGGTTCAGGGTTCATGGGTTCACGGTTCAGGGTTAAGGTTCATTGGTTAAGGGTTCGTGTGTTCAGGGTTCATGGGTTCCGGGTTGATGGATTCAGGGTTGATGGACTAAAGGTTGATGAGTGCATGGTTGATGGGTTCAGGGTTCATGGATTCAGGTTTCATGGGTTCATGGGTTCATGGGTTCATGGGTTCATGGGTTCCGGGTTGATGGATTCAGGGTTGATGGGCTCAAGGTTGATGAGTGCATGGTTGATTTGTTGAGGGTTGATCGGTTCTGGGTTCATGGGTTCAGGGTTGATGGGTTCAGGGTTCAGGGTTCATTGGTTCATGGGTCTAGGGTTAATGGGTTCAGGGTTCAGGGTTAAGGTTCATTGGTTAAGGGTTCGTGGGTTCAGGGTTCATTGTTTCATGGGTTCAGGGTTAGTGGTTTGATGGGTTCAGGGTTCATGGGTTCATCGATTCAGGGTTATTGGGTTCATGGGTTCATGGGTTCACGCGTTCATGGGTTCATGGGTTCAGGGTTCATGGGTTCGGGGATCATAGGTTCAGGGGGTCATGGGTTCATCGGTAGGGTTCATGGGTTCAGGGTCGATGGGTTCAGCGTTCATGGTTTCAGGGTTCATGAGTTCAGGGTTCATGGGTTTTGGGTTCATGGGTTCAGGGTTCATCGGTTCAGGGTTGATGGGTTCATGGGCTCAGGGTTTACAGGTTCAGCGTTCATGGGTTCATGGGTTCAGGTTTCAGAGTTCATGGGTTCAGGTTTCAGAGTTAATGGGATCAGGGTTCATGGGTTCAGGGTTGATGGGTTCAGGGTTGATGGGTTCATGGATTCAGGGTTCATGGGTTCGGGGTTCATGGGTTCATGGGTTCAGGTTTCATGGGTTCAGGGGTACTGGGTTCAGCGTTCATGGGTTCAGGGTTCATGGGTTCAGGGTTCATGGGTTCAGGGTTCATGGGTTCAGGGTTCATTGGTTCATTGGTCCAGGGTTAATGGGTTCAGGGTTCAGGGTTAAGGTTCATTGGTTAAGGGTTCGTGGGTTCAGGGTTCATGGGTTCCGGGTTGATGGATTCAGGGTTGATGGGCTAAAGGTTGATGAGTGCATGGTTGATGGGTTCAGGGTTCATGGATTCAGGTTTCATGGGTTCATGGGTTCATGGGTTCGTGGGTTCATGGGTTCCGGGTTGATGGATTCAGGGTTGATAGGCTCAAGGTTGATGAGTGCATGGTTGATGGGTTCAGTGTTGATCGGTTCTGGGTTCATGGGTTCAGGGTTGATGGGTTCAGGGTTCAGGGTTCATTGGTTTATGGGTCTAGGGTTAATGGGTTCAGGGTTCAGGGTTAAGGGTTCGTGGGTTCAGGGTTCATGGTTTCATGGGTTCAGGGTTCATGGGTTCAGGGTTCATGGATTCAGATTTCATGGGTTCATGGGTTCATGGGTTCATGGGTTCATGGGTTAATGGGTTCAGGGTTATTGTGTTCAGGGTTCGTGGGTTCATGGGTTCATCGGTTCAGGGTTATTGGGTTCAAGGTTCATGGGTTCAGGGTTGATGGGTTCAGGGTTCACGGGTTCAAGGTTCATGTGTTCAGGGTTCAGGGTTCAGGGTTCAGGGTTCATGGGTTCATGGATTCACGGTTCAGGGTTCAGGGTTCATGGGTTAAGGGTTCATGAGTTCATGGGTTCATGGGTTTTGGGTACATGGGTTCATGGTTCATGGGTTCATGGTTCATGGATTCAGGGTTGATGGGTTCAGGGTTCACGGGTTCATGGTTCATGGGTTCAACGTTCATGGGTTCAGGGGTCATGGGTTCAGGGTTCATGGGTTAAGGGTTCATGAGTTCATGGGTTCATGGGTTTTGGGTACATGGGTTCATGGTTCATGGGTTCATGGTTCATGGATTCAGGGTTGATGGGTTCAGGGTTCACGGGTTCAGGGTTCATGGGTTCAGCGTTCATGGGTTCAAAATTCATGGGTTTAGTGTTCATGGGTTTTGGGTACATGGTTTCATGGGTTCAGGTTTCACGGGTTCAGGGTTCATGGCTTCAAGGTTAATGGGTTAATGGTTCATGGGTTCATGGTTCATGGGTTCAGGGTTCATGGGTTCAGTTTTCAGGGTTCAGTTTTCAGGGTTCAGGATTCAGGATTCATGGGTTAATGGGATCAGGGTTCATGGGTTCAGGGTTCATGGGTTCAGGGTTCATGGGTTCATGGGTTCAGGGTTCATGGTTTCAGGGTTCATGGGTTTAGGGGTCATGGGTTCAGGGTTCATGGGTTAAGGGTTCATGAGTTCATGGGTTCATGGGTTTTGGGTACATGGGTTCATGGTTCATGGGTTCATGGTTCATGGATTCAGGGTTGATGGGTTCAGGGTTCACGGGTTCAGTGTTCATGGGTTCAGCGTTCATGGGTTCAGAATTCATGGGTGTAGTGTTCATGGGTTTTGGGTACATGGGTTCATGGGTTCAGGTTTCACGGGTTCAGGGTTCATGGCTTCAAGGTTCATAGGTTAATGGTTCATGGGTTCAAGATTCATGCGTTCAAGGTTCATGGGTTCAGGTTTCAGGGTTGATGGGTTCAGTGTTGATGGGTTCAGTGTTGATGGGTTCAGTCTTGATGGATTCAGAGTTGATGGGTTCAGGGTTGATGGGTTCAAGGTTGATGAGTTGAGGGTTAATGGGTTCAGGGTTCATGGGTTCAGGGTTCATGGGTTCAGGGTTCATGGGTTCATGGGTTCAGGGTTCAGGGTTCAGGGTTCAGGGTTCAGGGTTCATGGCTTCATGGGTTCACGGGTTCATGGGTTCATGTGTTCAGTGTTCAGGATTCGTGGGTTCATGGTTTCAGGGTTCATGGGTTCAGGGTTCGTGGGTTCATAGGTTCAGGGTTCATGGGTTCAGGGTTCATGGGTTCAGGGTTCATGGGTTCAGGGTTCATGGTATTAGATTAATGGATTCAGGGTTCTTGGGTTCAGTGTTCGTGGGTTCAGGGTTCATGGGTTCATGGGTTCATGGGTTCATGGGTTCATGGGTTCAGAGTTCATGGGTTCAGGGTTCATGGGTTTAGATTAATGGATTTAGGGTTCTTGGGTTCAGGGTTCATGGGTTTAGATTAATGGATTTAGGGTTCTTGGGTTCAGTGTTCATGGGTTCAGGGTTCATGGGTTCATGGGTTCATGGGTTTATGGGTTCAAGGGTTCATCGGTTCAGGGTTCATGGGTTAAGGGTTCATGAGTTCATGGGTTCATGGGTTTTGGGTACATGGGTTCATGGTTCATGGGTTCATGGTTCATGGATTCAGGGTTGATGGGTTCAGGGTTCACGGGATCATGGTTCATGGGTTCAGCGTTCATGGGTTCAGGGGTCATGGGTTCAGGGTTCATGGGTTAAGGGTTCATGAGTTCATGGTTTATGGGTTCAGGGTTCATGGGTTCAGGGTTCATGGATTCAGGGTTCATGGGTTCAGGGTTCATGGCTTCAAGGTTCATGGCTTCATGGCTTCAGGGTTCATGGGTTCAGCGTTCATGGGTTCAGGGTTCAGGGTTAAGGGTTTAGGGTTCATAGGTTCATGGATTTACGGTTCAGAGTTCAGGGTTCAGGGTTCATGGGTTCAGGGTTCAGGATTCATGGGTTCAAGATTCATGGGTTCAAGGTTCATGGGTTCAGGTTTCAGGTTTGATGGGTTCAGTATTGATGGGTTCAGTATTGATGGGTTCAGTATTGATGGGTTCAGTATTGATGGGTTCAGTATTGATGGGTTCAGTATTGATGGGTTCAGTATTGATGGTGTCAGAGTTGATGGGTCAGGGTTGATGGGTTCAAGGTTGATGAGTTGAGGGTTAATGGGTTAAGGGTTGATGGGTTCAGGGTTGATGGTTTCAGGGTTGATGGTTTCAGGCTTGGTGGGTTCAGTGTTTATGGTTTCAGGGTTAAAGGGTTCAGGGTTCATGGGTTTCGGGTTCATGGGTTCAGGGTTCATGGGTTCAGGGTTGATGGGTTCATGGGCTCAGGGTTCACAGGTTCAGGGTTCATGGGTTGATGGATTCAGGTTTCAGAGATCATGGGTTCAGGGTTCTGGGTTCAGGGTTCATGGTTCATGGGTTCAGGGTTGATGGGTTCATGGGCTCAAGGTTCACGGGTTCAGGGTTTATGGGTTCATGGGCTCAGGTTTCAGAGTTCATGGGTTCAGGGTTCTGGGTTTAGGGTTCATGGTTCATGGGTTCAATGTTCATGGATTCAGGGTTCAGGGTTCACTGTTTAGTGGTCATTGGTTCAGCGTTCATGGGTTCATGGGTGCATGGGTTCAGAGTTCATCGGTTAAGGGTTCTGGGTTCATTGGTTCATGGGGTCATGGTTGATGAGTTCAGTGTTGATGCTTTCAGGGTTGATGGGTTCAGGGTTCATGGGTTCAGGGTTCATGGGTTCATGGGTACAGGGTTAATGGGTTCAACGTTCATGGGTCCATGGGTTCAGGGTTCATGGGTTCAGGGTTTATGGGTTCAGGGTTAATGGGTTCAGGGTTCATGGTATCAGGGTTCATGGGTTCAGGGTTCATGGGTTCAGGGTTCATGGGTTTAGATTAATGGATTTAGGGTTCTTGGGTTCAGGGTTCATGGGTTTAGATTAATGGATTTAGGGTTCTTGGGTTCAGTGTTCGTGGGTTCAGGGTTCATGGGTTCATGGGTCATGGGTTTATGGGTTCAAGGGTTCATGGGTTCATGGGTTCATGGGTTCACGGGTTCATGGGTTCAGGGTTAAGGATTCATGGGTTCAAGGGTTCAGGGTTCATGGGTTCAGGGTTCATGAGTTCAGGGTTCATGGGTTCAGGGTTCATGGGTTCAGTTTTCAGGGTTCAGTTTTCAGGGTTCAGGGTTCAGGATTGATGGGTTAATGGGTTCAGGGTTCGTGGGTTCAGGGTTCATGGGTTCAGGGTACATGGGATCAGGGTTCATGGGTTCATGGGTTCAGGGTTCATGGGTTCAGGGTTCATGGGTTCGGGGTTCATGGGTTCATGGGATCAGGTTTCATGGGTTCACGGTTCAGGGTTAAGGTTCATTGGTTAAGGGTTCGTGTGTTCAGGGTTCATGGGTTCCGGGTTGATGGATTCAGGGTTGATGGACTAAAGGTTGATGAGTGCATGGTTGATGGGTTCAGGGTTCATGGATTCAGGTTTCATGGGTTCATGGGTTCATGGGTTCATGGGTTCATGGGTTCCGGGTTGATGGATTCAGGGTTGATGGGCTCAAGGTTGATGAGTGCATGGTTGATGGGTTGAGGGTTGATCGGTTCTGGGTTCATGGGTTCAGGGTTGATGGGTTCAGGGTTCAGGGTTCATTGGTTCATGGGTCTAGGGTTAATGGGTTCAGGGTTCAGGGTTAAGGTTCATTGGTTAAGGGTTCGTGGGTTCAGGGTTCATTGTTTCATAGGTTCAGGGTTAGTGGTTTGATGGGTTCAGGGTTCATGGGTTCATCGATTCAGGGTTATTGGGTTCATGGGTTCATGGGTTCACGCGTTCATGGGTTCATGGGTTCAGGGTTCATGGGTTCGGGGATCATAGGTTCAGGAGGTCATGGGTTCATCGGTAGGGTTCATGGGTTCAGGGTCGATGGGTTCAGCGTTCATGGTTTCAGGGTTCATGAGTTCAGGGTTCATGGGTTTTGGGTTCATGGGTTCAGGGTTCATCGGTTCAGGGTTGATGGGTCATGGGCTCAGGGTTTACAGGTTCAGCGTTCATGGGTTCATGGGTTCAGGTTTCAGAGTTCATGGGTTCAGGTTTCAGAGTTCATGGGTTCAGGGTTCATGGGTTCAGGGTTGATGGGTTCAGGGTTGATGGGTTCATGGGTTCAGGGTTCATGGGTTCGGGGTTCATGGGTTCATGGGTTCAGGTTTCATGGGTTCAGGGGTACTGGGTTCAGCGTTCATGGGTTCAGGGTTCATGGGTTCAGGGTTCATGGGTTCAGGGTTCATGGGTTCAGGGTTCATTGGTTCATTGGTCCAAGGTTAATGGGTTCAGGGTTCAGGGTTAAGGTTCATTGGTTAAGGGTTCGTGGGTTCAGGGTTCATGGGTTCCGGGTTGATGGATTCAGGGTTGATGGGCTAAAGGCTGATGAGTGCATGGTTGATGGGTTCAGGGTTCATGGATTCAGGTTTCATGGGTTCATGGGTTCATGGGTTCATGGGTTCGTGGGTTCATGGGTTCCGGGTTGATGGATTCAGGGTTGATGGGCTCAAGGTTGATGAGTGCATGGTTGATGGGTTCAGTGTTGATCGGTTCTGGGTTCATGGGTTCAGGGTTGATGGGTTCAGGGTTCAGGGTTCATTGGTTTATGGGTCTAGGGTTAATGGGTTCAGGGTTCAGGGTTAAGGTTCATGGGTTCAGTGTTCATGGGTTCAGTGTTCATGGGTTCAGGGTTCATGGGTTCAGGGTTCATGGGTTCAGGGTTCATGGGTTCATGGGATCAGGGTTCATGGGTTCAGGTTTCATGGGTTCAGGGTACATGGGTTTAGGCTTGATGGGTTCAGGGTTGATAGATTCAAGGTTGATGAGTTTAAGGTTGATGGGTTCAGGGTTCATGGGTTGATGGGTTCAGGTTTCAGAGTTCATGGGTTCAGGGTTCTGGGTTCAGGGTTCATGGTTCATGGGTTCAGGGTTGATGGGTTCATGGGCTCAGGGTTCACGGGTTCAGGGTTTATGGGTTCATGGGTTCAGGTTTCAGAGTTCATGGGTTCAGGGTTCTGGGTTTAGGGTTCATGGTTCATGGATCATGGGTTCAATGTTCATGGATTCAGGGTTCAGGGTTCACTGTTTAGGGGTCATTGGTTCGGCGTTCATGGGTTCATGGGTGCATGGGTTCAGAGTTCATCGGTTAAGGGTTCTTGGTTCATTGATTCATGGGGTCAGGGTTGATGAGTTCAGTGTTGGTGGTTTCAGGGTTGATGGGTTCAGAGTTCATGGGTTCTAGGTTGATGATATGAGGGTTAATGAATTCATGGTAGATGGGTTCAGGGTTCATGGGTTCAGGGTTCATGGGTTCAGGGTTCATGGGTTCAGGGTTCATGGGTTCAGGGTTCATGGGTTCAGGGTTCATGGGTTCAGGGTTCATGGGTTCAGGGTTCATGGGTTCAGGGTTCATGGGTTCAGGGTTCATGGGTTCAGGATTCATGGGTACAGGGTTCATGGGTTCAGGGTTCATGGGTTATGGGTTATGGGTTCATGGGTTCAGGGTTCATTGGTTCATGGGGTCAGGGTTGATGAGTTCAGTGTTGATGGTTTCAGGGTTGATGGGTTCAGAGTTCATGGGTTCTAGGTTGATGATATGAGGGTTAATGAATTCATGGTAGATGGGTTCAGGGTTCATGGGTTCAGGGTTCATGGGTTCAGGGTTGATAGATTCAAGGTTGATGAGTTTAAGGTTGATGGGTTCAGGGTTCATGGGTTTAGGGTTCATGGGTTCATAGGTTCATGGGCTCAGGGATCATGGGTTTAGGGTTCATGGGTTCCGGGTTCATGGGATCAGGGTTCATGGGTTCATGGGTACAGGGTTAATGGGTTCAAGGGTTCATGGGTTGAGGGTTCATGGGTTCAGGGGTCATGGGTTCTGGGTTCAGAGTTATGGGTTCATTCGTTCATTGGTTCATGGTTTCAGGGTTCATGGGTTCATGGGCTCAGGGATCATGGGTTTAGGATTCATGGGTTCCGGGTTCATGTGTTCAGGGTTCATGGGTTCATGGGTACAGGGTTAATGGGTTCAAGGTTCATGGGTCCATGGGGTCAGGGTTCATGGGTTCAGGGTTTATGGTATCAGGGTTCATGGGTTCAGGATTCATGGGTTCAGGGTTCATAAGTTCAGAGCTCTTGGGTTCAGGGTTCATGGGTTAAGGGTTCATGGGTTCAGGGTTCATGGGTTCAGGGTTCATGGGTTCTGGGTACATGGGTTTAGGCTTGATGGGTTCAGGGTTGATAGATTCAAGGTTGATGAGTTTAGGGTTGATGGGTTCAGGGTTCATGGGTTTAGGGTTCATGGGTTTAGGGTTCATGGGTTCATGGGTTCATGGGCTCAGGGATCATGGGTTTAGGGTTCATGGGTTCCGGGTTCATGGGTTTAGGGTTCATGGGTTCAGAGTTCGTGGGTTCAGGGTTCATGGATTCAGGGTTCCTGGGTTCAGGGTTCAGAGTTATGCGTTCTTGGGTTAAGGGTTCATGGTTCATTGGTTCATGGGTCCAGGGTTCATGGGTTCAGGGTTCAGAATTATGGGTTCATTTGTCCAGTGGTTCATGGGTTCGTGGGCTCAGGGATCATGGGTTCATGGGTTCAGGGTTCATGAGTTCAAGGTTCATGGGTTCAGGGTTCATGGGTTCAGGGTTCATGGGTTCAGGGTTCATGGGTTCAGGGTTCATAGGTTCATGGATTCAGGGTTCATGGGTTCAGGGTTCATGGGTTCAGGGTTCATGGGTTCAGGGTTCATGGGTTCAGGGTAAATGGGTTCAGGGTACATGGGTTTAGGCTTGATGGGTTCAGGGTTGATAGATTCAAGGTTGATGAGTTTAGGGTTGATGGGTTCAGGGTTGATGGGTTCAGGGTTGATGGTTTCAGGCTTGGTTGGTTCAGTGTTGATGGTTTCAGGTTTGATGGGTTCACGGTTGATGGGATCAGGGTTCATGGGTTCAGGGTTCATGGGTTCATGGGTTCAGGGTTCATGGGTTCAGGGTTCATGGGTTCAGGGGTCATGGGTTCAAGGTTCATGGGTTAAGGGTTCATGAGTTCATGGGTTCATGGGTTTTGGGTACATGGGTTCATGGTTCATGGGTTCATGGTTCATGGATTCAGGATTGATGGGTTCAGGGTTCACGGGTTCACGGTCCATGGGTTCAGCGTTCATGGGTTCAGAATTCATGGGTTTAGTGTTCATGGGTTTTGGGTACATGGGTTCATGGGTTCAGGTTTCACGGGTTCAGGGTTGATGGGTACAGGGTTCATGGGTTCAGGGATAATAGGTTCAGGTGGTCATGGGTTCATGGGTAGGGTTCAGAGTTATGCGTTCTTGGGTTAAGGTTTCATGGTTCATTGGTTCATGGGTCCAGGGTTCATGGGTTCAGGGTTCAGAGTTATGGGTTCATTTGTCCAGTGGTTCATGGGTTCATGGGCTCAGGGATCATGGGTTCATGGGTTCAGGTTTCATGGGTTCAGGGTTTATGGGTTCATGGGTTATGGGTTCAGGGTTCATGAGTTCAAGGTTCATGGGTTCAGGGTTCATGGGTTCAGGGTTCATGGGTTCAGGGTTCATGGGTTCATGGGTTCAGGGTTCAGAGTTATGCGTTCTTGGGTTAAGGTTTCATGGTTCATTGGTTCATGGGTCCAGGGTTCATGGGTTCAGGGTTCAGAGTTATGGGTTCATTTGTCCAGTGGTTCATGGGTTCATGGGCTCAGGGATCATGGGTTCATGGGTTCAGGGTTCATGAGTTCAAGGTTCATGGGTTCAGGGTTCATGGGTTCCGGGTTCATGGGTTCAGGGTTCATGGGTTCATGGGTACAGGGTTAATGGGTTCAAGGTTCATGGGTCCATGGGGTCAGGGTTCATGAGTTCAGGGTTTATGGTATCAGGGTTCATGGGTTCAGGATTCAAGGGTTCAAGGTCCATGGGTTCATGGGTTCAGGGTTCATGGGTTCATGGGTTCATGTGTTCATGGGTTCAGGGTTCATGGGTTCAGGGTTCATGGATTCAGATTTCATGGGTTCATGGGTTCATGGGTTCATGGGTTAATGGGTTCAGGGTTATTGTGTTCAGGGTTCGTGGGTTCATGGGTTCAGGGTTCATCGGTTCAGGGTTATTGGGTTCAGGGTTCATGGGTTCAGGGTTGATGGGTTCAGGGTTCACGGGTTCAAGGTTCATGTGTTCAGGGTTCAGGGTTCAGGGTTCAGGGTTCATGGGTTCATGGATTCACGGTTCAGGGTTCAGGGTTTAGGGGTCATTGGTCCAGCGTTCATGGGTTCATTGGTGCATGGGTTCAGAGTTCATCGGTTAAGGGTTCATGACTCATTGGTTCATGGGTTTATGGGTTCATGGGTTCACGGGTTCATTGGTTCAGGGTTAAGGATTCATGGGTTCAAGGGTTCAGGGTTCATGGGTTCATGGGTTCAGGGTTCATGGGTTCAGGGTTCATGGGTTCAGGGGTCATGGGTTCAGGGTTCATGGGTTAAGGGTTCATGAGTTCATGGGTTCATGGGTTTTGGGTACATGGGTTCATGGTTCATGGGTTCATGGTTCATGGATTCAGGGTTGATGGGTTCAGGGTTCACGGGTTCATGGGTTCAGGGTTCAGAGTTATGGGTTCATTTGTCCAGTGGTTCATGGGTTCATGGGCTCAGGGATCATGGGTTCATGGGTTCAGGTTTCATGGGTTCAGGGTTTATGGGTTCATGGGTTATGGGTTCAGGGTTCATGAGTTCAAGGTTCATGGGTTCAGGGTTCATGGGTTCAGGGTTCATGGGTTCAGGGTTCATGGGTTCATGGGTTCAGGGTTCAGAGTTATGCGTTCTTGGGTTAAGGTTTCATGGTTCATTGGTTCATGGGTCCAGGGTTCATGGGTTCAGGGTTCAGAGTTATGGGTTCATTTGTCCAGTGGTTCATGGGTTCATGGGCTCAGGGATCATGGGTTCATGGGTTCAGGGTTCATGGGTTCAGGGTTTATGGGTTCATGGGTTATGGGTTCAGGGTTCATGAGTTCAAGGTTCATGGGTTCAGGGTTCATGGGTTCCGGGTTCATGGGTTCAGGGTTCATGGGTTCATGGGTACAGGGTTAATGGGTTCAAGGTTCATGGGTCCATGGGGTCAGGGTTCATGAGTTCAGGGTTTATGGTATCAGGGTTCATGGGTTCAGGATTCAAGGGTTCAAGGTCCATGGGTTCATGGGTTCAGGGTTCATGGGTTCATGGGTTCATGTGTTCATGGGTTCAGGGTTCATGGGTTCAGGGTTCATGGATTCAGATTTCATGGGTTCATGGGTTCATGGGTTCATGGGTTAATGGGTTCAGGGTTATTGTGTTCAGGGTTCGTGGGTTCATGGGTTCAGGGTTCATCGGTTCAGGGTTATTGGGTTCAGGGTTCATGGGTTCAGGGTTGATGGGTTCAGGGTTCATGGATTCACGGTTCAGGGTTCAGGGTTTAGGGGTCATTGGTCCAGCGTTCATGGGTTCATTGGTGCATGGGTTCAGAGTTCATCGGTTAAGGGTTCATGACTCATTGGTTCATGGGTTTATGGGTTCATGGGTTCACGGGTTCATTGGTTCAGGGTTAAGGATTCATGGGTTCAAGGGTTCAGGGTTCATGGGTTCATGGGTTCAGGGTTCATGGGTTCAGGGTTCATGGGTTCAGGGGTCATGGGTTCAGGGTTCATGGGTTAAGGGTTCATGAGTTCATGGGTTCATGGGTTTTGGGTACATGGGTTCATGGTTCATGGGTTCATGGTTCATGGATTCAGGGTTGATGGGTTCAGGGTTCACGGGTTCATGGTTCATGGGTTCAACGTTCATGGGTTCAGGGGTCATGGGTTCAGGGTTCATGGGTTAAGGGTTCATGAGTTCATGGGTTCATGGGTTTTGGGTACATGGGTTCATGGTTCATGGGTTCATGGTTCATGGATTCAGGGTTGATGGGTTCAGGGTTCACGGGTTCAGGGTTCATGGGTTCAGCGTTCATGGGTTCAAAATTCATGGGTTTAGTGTTCATGGGTTTTGGGTACATGGTTTAATGGGTTCAGGTTTCACGGGTTCAGGGTTCATGGCTTCAAGGTTAATGGGTTAATGGTTCATGGGTTCATGGTTCATGGGTTCAGGGTTCATGGGTTCAGTTTTCAGGGTTCAGTTTTCAGGGTTCAGGATTCAGGATTCATGGGTTAATGGGATCAGGGTTCATGGGTTCAGGGTTCATGGGTTCAGGGTTCATGGGTTCATGGGTTCAGGGTTCATGGTTTCAGGGTTCATGGGTTTAGGGGTCATGGGTTCAGGGTTCATGGGTTAAGGGTTCATGAGTTCATGGGTTCATGGGTTTTGGGTACATGGGTTCATGGTTCATGGGTTCATGGTTCATGGATTCAGGGTTGATGGGTTCAGGGTTCACGGGTTCAGTGTTCATGGGTTCAGCGTTCATGGGTTCAGAATTCATGGGTGTAGTGTTCATGGGTTTTGGGTACATGGGTTCATGGGTTCAGGTTTCACGGGTTCAGGGTTCATGGCTTCAAGGTTCATAGGTTAATGGTTCATGGGTTCAAGATTCATGCGTTCAAGGTTCATGGGTTCAGGTTTCAGGGTTGATGGGTTCAGTGTTGATGGGTTCAGTGTTGATGGGTTCAGTCTTGATGGATTCAGAGTTGATGGGTTCAGGGTTGATGGGTTCAAGGTTGATGAGTTGAGGGTTAATGGGTTCAGGGTTCATGGGTTCAGGGTTCATGGGTTCAGGGTTCATGGGTTCATGGGTTCAGGGTTCAGGGTTCAGGGTTCAGGGTTCATGGCTTCATGGGTTCACGGGTTCATGGGTTCATGTGTTCAGTGTTCAGGATTCGTGGGTTCATGGTTTCAGGGTTCATGGGTTCAGGGTTCGTGGGTTCATAGGTTCAGGGTTCATGGGTTCAGGGTTCATGGGTTCAGGGTTCATGGGTTCAGGGTTCATGGTATTAGATTAATGGATTCAGGGTTCTTGGGTTCAGTGTTCGTGGGTTCAGGGTTCATGGGTTCATGGGTTCATGGGTTCATGGGTTCATGGGTTCAGAGTTCATGGGTTCAGGGTTCATGGGTTTAGATTAATGGATTTAGGATTCTTGGGTTCAGGGTTCATGGGTTTAGATTAATGGATTTAGGGTTCTTGGGTTCAGTGTTCATGGGTTCAGGGTTCATGGGTTCATGGGTTCATGGGTTTATGGGTTCAAGGGTTCATCGGGTCAGGGTTCATGGGTTAAGGGTTCATGAGTTCATGGGTTCATGGGTTTTGGGTACATGGGTTCATGGTTCATGGGTTCATGGTTCATGGATTCAGGGTTGATGGGTTCAGGGTTCACGGGTTCATGGTTCATGGGTTCAGCCTTCATGGGTTCAGGGGTCATGGGTTCAGGGTTCATGGGTTAAGGGTTCATGAGTTCATGGTTCATGGGTTCAGGGTTCATGGGTTCAGGGTTCACGGATTCAGGGTTCATGGGTTCAGGGTTCATGGGTTCAAGGTTCATGGCTTCATGGCTTCAGGGTTCATGGGTTCAGCGTTCATGGGTTCAGGGTTCAGGGTTAAGGGTTTAGGGTTCATAGGTTCATGGATTTACGGTTCAGAGTTCAGGGTTCAGGATTCATGGGTTCAAGATTCATGGGTTCAAGGTTCATGGGTTCAGGTTTCAGGTTTGATGGGTTCAGTATTGATGGGTTCAGTATTGATGGGTTCAGTATTGATGGGTTCAGTATTGATGGTGTCAGAGTTGATGGGTTCAGGGTTGATGGGTTCAAGGTTGATGAGTTGAGGGTTAATGGGTTCAGGGTTGATGGGTTCAGGGTTGATGGTTTCAGGGTTGATGGTTTCAGGCTTGGTGGGTTCAGTGTTTATGGTTTCAGGGTTAAAGGGTTCAGGGTTCATGGGTTTCGGGTTCATGGGTTCAGGGTTCATGGGTTCAGGGTTGATGGGTTCATGGGCTCAGGGTTCACAGGTTCAGGGTTCATGGGTTGATGGGTTCAGGTTTCAGAGATCATGGGTTCAGGGTTCTGGGTTCAGGGTTCATGGTTCATGGGTTCAGGGTTGATGGGTTCATGGGCTCAAGGTTCACGGGTTCAGGGTTTATGGGTTCATGGGCTCAGGTTTCAGAGTTCATCGGTTAAGGGTTCTGGGTTCGTTGGTTCATGGGGTCATGGTTGATGAGTTCAGTGTTGATGGTTTCAGGGTTGATGGGTTCAGGGTTCATGGGTTCAGGGTTCATGGGTTCATGGGTACAGGGTTAATGGGTTCAACGTTCATGGGTCCATGGGTTCAGGGTTCATGGGTTCAGGGTTTATGGGTTCAGGGTTAATGGGTTCAGGGTTCATGGTATCAGGGTTCATGGGTTCAGGGTTCATGGGTTCATGGTTCATGGGTTCATGGTTCATGGATTCAGGGTTGATGGGTTCAGGGTTCACGGGTTCAGGGTTCATGGGTTCAGCGTTCATGGGTTCAAAATTCATGGGTTTAGTGTTCATGGGTTTTGGGTACATGGTTTCATGGGTTCAGGTTTCACGGGTTCAGGGTTCATGGCTTCAAGGTTCATGGGTTAATGGTTCATGGGTTCATGGTTCATGGGTTCAGGGTTCATGGGTTCAGTTTTCAGGGTTCAGTTTTCAGGGTTCAGGATTCAGGATTCATGGGTTAATGGGATCAGGGTTCATGGGTTCAGGGTTCATGGGTTCAGGGTTGATGGGTTCAGGGTTGATGGGTTCATGGGTTCAGGGTTCATGGGTTCGGGGTTCATGGGTTCATGGGTTCAGGTTTCATGGGTTCAGGGGTACTGGGTTCAGCGTTCATGGGTTCAGGGTTCATGGGTTCAGGGTTCATGGGTTCAGGGTTCATGGGTTCAGGGTTCATTGGTTCATTGGTCCAGGGTTAATGGGTTCAGGGTTCAGGGTTGAGGTTCATTGGTTAAGGGTTCGTGGGTTCAGGGTTCATGGGTTCCGGGTTGATGGATTCAGGGTTGATGGGCTAAAGGTTGATGAGTGCATGGTTGATGGGTTCAGGGTTCATGGATTCAGGTTTCATGGGTTCATGGGTTCATGGGTTCATGGGTTCGTGGGTTCATGGGTTCCGGGTTGATGGATTCAGGGTTGATGGGCTCAAGGTTGATGAGTGCATGGTTGATGGGTTCAGTGTTGATCGGTTCTGGGTTCATGGGTTCAGGGTTGATGGGTTCAGGGGTCAGGGTTCATTGGTTTATGGGTCTAGGGTTAATGGGTTCAGGGTTCAGGGTTAAGGTTCATTGGTTAAGGGTTCGTGGGTTCAGGGTTCATGGTTTCATGGGTTCAGGGTTAGTGGTTTGATGGGTTCAGGGTTCATGGGTTCATCGATTCATGGTTATTGGGTTCATGGGTTCATGGGTTCAGTGTTATTGGGTTCAGGGTTCATGTGTTCATTGTTTCATGGGTCCAGGGTTCATGGGTTCAGTGTTCATGGGTTCAGTGTTATTGGGTTCAGGGTTCATGTGTTCATTGGTTCATGGGTCCAGAGTTCATGGGTTCAATGTTCATGGGTTCAATGTTCACGCGTTCATGGGTTCATGGGTTCAGGGTTCATGGGTTCAGGGTTCATGGGTTCGGGGATCATAGGTTCAGGGGGTCATGGGTTCATGGGTAGGGTTCATGGGTTCAGAGTTGATGGGTTCAGCGTTCATGGTTTCAGGGTTCGTGGGTTCAGGGTTCATGGGTTCAGGGTTCATGGGTTCAGGGTTCATGGGTTCAGGGTTCATGGGTTCAGGGTTCATGGGTTCAGGGTTCATGGGTTCAGGGTTCATGGGTTCAGGGTTCATGGGTTCAGGGTTCATGGGTTCATGGGTTCAGGGTTCATGGGTTCAGGGTTCATGGGTTCAGGGTTCATGGGTTCAGGGTTCATGGGTTCAGGGTTCATGGGTTCAGGGTTCATGGGTTCAGGGTTCATGGGTTCATGGGTTCAGGGTTCATGGGTTCAGGGTTCATGGGTTCAGGGTTCACGGGTTCAGGGTTTATGGGTTCATGGGTTCAGGTTTCAGAGTTCATGGGTTCAGGGTTCTGGGTTTAGGGTTCATGGTTCATGGGTTCAATGTTCATGGATTCAGGGTTCAGGGTTCACTGTTTAGGGGTCATTGGTTCAGCGTTCATGGGTTCATGGGTGCATGGGTTCAGAGTTCATCGGTTAAGGGTTCTTGGTTCATTGGTTCATGGGGTCAGGGTTGATGAGTTCAGTGTTGATGGTTTCAGGGTTGATGGGTTCAGAGTTCATGGGTTCTAGGTTGATGATATGAGGGTTAATGAATTCATGGTAGATGGGTTCAGGGTTCATGGGTTCAGGGTTCATGGGTTCAGGGTTCATGGGTTCAGGGTTCATGGGTTCAGGGTTTATGGGTTCAGGGTTCATGGGTTCAGGGTTCATGGGTTCAGGGTTCATGGGTTCAGGGTTCATGGGTTCAGGGTTCATGGGTTCAGGGTTCATGGGTTCAGGGTTCATGGGTTCAGGGTTCATGGGTTCAGGGTTCATGGGTTCAGGGTTCATGGGTTCAGGGTTCATGGGTTCAGGGTTCATGGGTTCAGGTTTCATGGGTTCAGGGTTCATTGGTTCATGGGGTCAGGGTTGATGAGTTCAGTGTTGATGGTTTCAGGGTTGATGGGTTCAGAGTTCATGGGTTCTAGGTTGATGATATGAGGGTTAATGAATTCATGGTAGATGGGTTCAGGGTTCATGGGTTCAGGGTTGATAGATTCAAGGTTGATGAGTTTAAGGTTGATGGGTTCAGGGTTCATGGGTTTAGGGTTCATGGGTTCTTAGGTTCATGGGCTCAGGTATCATGGGTTTAGGGTTCATGGGTTCCGGGTTCATGGGATCAGGGTTCATGGGTTCATGGGTACAGGGTTAATGGGTTCAAGGGTTCATGGGTTGAGGGTTCATGGGTTCAGGGGTCATGGGTTCTGGGTTCAGAGTTATGGGTTTATTCGTTCATTGGTTCATGGTTTCAGGGTTCATGGATTCATGGGCTCAGGGATCATGGGTTTAGGATTCATGGGTTCCGGGTTCATGGGTTCAGGGTTCATGGGTTCATGGGTACAGGGTTAATGGGTTCAAGGTTCATGGGTCCATGGGGTCAGGGTTCATGGGTTCAGGGTTTATGGTATCAGGGTTCATGGGTTCAGGATTCATGGGTTCAGGGTTCATAAGCTCAGAGCTCTTGGGTTCAGGGTTCATGGGTTAAGGGTTCATGGGTTCAGGGTTCATGGGTTCAGGGTTCATGGGTTCAGGGTACATGGGTTTAGGCTTGATGGGTTCAGGGTTGATAGATTCAAGGTTGATGAGTTTAGGGTTGATGGGTTCAGGGTTCATGGGTTTAGGGTTCATGGGTTTAGGGTTCATGGGTTCATGGGTTCATGGGCTCAGGGATCATGGGTTTAGGGTTCATGGGTTCCGGGTTCATGGGTTTAGGGTTCATGGGTTCAGAGTTCGTGGGTTCAGGGTTCATGGATTCAGGGTTCATGGGTTCAGGGTTCAGAGTTATGCGTTCTTGGGTTAAGGGTTCATGGTTCATTGGTTCATGGGTCCAGGGTTCATGGGTTCAGGGTTCAGAATTATGGGTTCATTTGTGCAGTGGTTCATGGGTTCGTGGGCTCAGGGATCATGGGTTCATGGGTTCAGGGTTCATGAGTTCAAGGTTCATGGGTTCAGGGTTCATGGGTTCAGGGTTCATGGGTTCAGGGTTCATGGGTTCAGGGTTCATAGGTTCATGGATTCAGGGTTCATGGGTTCAGGGTTCATGGGTTCAGGGTTCATGGGTTCAGGATTCATGGGTTCAGGGTAAATGGGTTCAGGGTACATGGGTTTAGGCTTGATGGGTTCAGGGTTGATAGATTCAAGGTTGATGAGTTTAGGGTTGATGGGTTCAGGGTTGATGGGTTCAGGGTTGATGGTTTCAGGCTTGGTTGGTTCAGTGTTGATGGTTTCAGGTTTGATGGGTTCAGGGTTGATGGGATCAGGGTTCATGGGTTCAGGGTTCATGGGTTCATGGGTTCAGGGTTCATGGGTTCAGGGTTCATGGGTTCAGGGGTCATGGGTTCAAGGTTCATGGGTTAAGGGTTCATGAGTTCATGGGTTCATGGGTTTTGGGTACATGGGTTCATGGTTCATGGGTTCATGGTTCATGGATTCAGGATTGATGGGTTCAGGGTTCACGGGTTCACGGTTCATGGGTTCAGCGTTCATGGGTTCAGAATTCATGGGTTTAGTGTTCATGGGTTTTGGGTACATGGGTTCATGGGTTCAGGTTTCACGGGTTCAGGGTTGATGGGTACAGGGTTCATGGGTTCAGGGATAATAGGTTCAGGTGGTCATGGGTTCATGGGTAGGGTTCATGGGTTCAGGGATGATGGGTTCAGGGTTCACGGGTTCAGTGTTCATGGGTTCAGCGTTCATGGGTTCAGAATTCATGGGTGTAGTGTTCATGGGTTTTGGGTACATGGGTTCATGGGTTCAGGTTTCACGGGTTCAGGGTTCATGGCTTCAAGGTTCATAGGTTAATGGTTCATGGGTTCAAGATTCATGCGTTCAAGGTTCATGGGTTCAGGTTTCAGGGGTGATGGGTTCAGTGTTGATGGGTTCAGTGTTGATGGGTTCAGTCTTGATGGATTCAGAGTTGATGGGTTCAGGGTTGATGGGTTCAAGGTTGATGAGTTGAGGGTTAATGGGTTGAGGGTTGATGGGTTCAGGGTTCATGGGTTCAGGGTTCAGGGTTCAGGGTTCATGGGTTCAAGATTCATGCGTTCAAGGTTCATGGGTTCAGGTTTCAGGGTTGATGGGTTCAGTGTTGATGGGTTCAGTGTTGATGGGTTCAGTCTTGATGGATTCAGAGTTTATGGGTTCAGGGTTGATGGGTTCAGTCTTGATGGATTCAGAGTTTATGGGTTCAGGGTTGATGGGTTCAAGGTTGATGAGTTGAGGGTTAATGGGTTCAGGGTTGATTGGTTCAGGGTTGATGGGTTCAGTGTTGATGGTTTCGGGGGTTATGGTTTCAGGCTTGGTGGGTTCAGTGTTGATGGTTTCAGGGTTGATGGGTTCAGGGTTGATGGGTTCAGGGTTGATGGGTTAAGAGTTCATGGGTTCAGGGTTCAGGGTTCATGGGTTCAAGGTTCATGGATTCAGGGTTATTGGGTTCATGGGTTCTTGTGTTCAGTGTTATTGGGTTCATGTGTTCAGTGTTACTGGGTTCAGGGTTCATGAGTTCCAGGGTTCATGGGTTCAGGGTTCATGGGTTCGGGGTTCAGGGTTCAAGGGTTCATGGGTTCAGGGTTCAAGATTCATGGGTTCATGGGTTCAGGGTTCATGGGTTCAGTGTTGATGGTTTCAGAGTTGATGGGTTCAGGGTTGATAGATTCAAGGTTGATGAGTTTAGGGTTGATGGGTTCAGGGTTGACGGGTTCAGGGTTGATGGGTTCCGTGTTGATGGTTTCAGGGATCATGGGTTTAGGGTTCATGGGTTCCGGGTTCATGGGATCAGGGTTCATGGGTTCATGGGTACAGGGTTAATGGGTTCAAGGTTCATGGGTCCATGGGCTCAGGGATCATGGGTTCATGGGTTCAGGGTTCATGGGTTCACGGTTTATGGGTTCAAGATTCATGGGTTCAGGGTTCATGGGTTCAGGGTTCATGGGTTCAGGGTTCATGGGTTCATGGGTTCAGGGTTCATGGGTTCAGGGTTCATGGGTTCAGGGTTCATGGGTTCAGGGTTCATGGGTTCATGGGTTCAGGGTTCAGAGTTATGCGTTCTTGGGTTAAGGTTTCATGGTTCATTGGTTCATGGGTCCAGGGTTCATGGGTTCAGGGTTCAGAGTTATGGGTTCATTTGTCCAGTGGTTCATGGGTTCATGGGCTCAGGGATCATGGGTTCATGGGTTCAGGGTTCATGGGTTCAGGGTTTATGGGTTCATGGGTTATGGGTTCAGGGTTCATGAGTTCAAGGTTCATGGGTTCAGGGTTCATGGGTTCCGGGTTCATGGGTTCAGGGTTCATGGGTTCATGGGTACAGGGTTAATGGGTTCAAGGTTCATGGGTCCATGGGGTCAGGGTTCATGAGTTCAGGGTTTATGGTATCAGGGTTCATGGGTTCAGGATTCAAGGGTTCAAGGTCCATGGGTTCATGGGTTCAGGGTTCATGGGTTCATGGGTTCATGTGTTCATGGGTTCATGGGTTCAGGGTTCATGGATTCAGATTTCATGGGTTCATGGGTTCATGGGTTCATGGGTTCATGGGTTAATGGGTTCAGGGTTCTGGGTTCAGGGTTCATGGTTCATGGGTTCAGGGTTGATGGGTTCATGGGCTCAAGGTTCACGGGTTCAGGGTTTATGGGTTCATGGGCTCAGGTTTCAGAGTTCATGGGTTCAGGGTTCTGGGTTTAGGGTTCATGGTTCATGGGTTCAATGTTCATGGATTCAGGGTTCAGGGTTCACTGTTTAGTGGTCATTGGTTCAGCGTTCATGGGTTCATGGGTGCATGGGTTCAGAGTTCATCGGTTAAGGGTTCTGGGTTCATTGGTTCATGGGGTCATGGTTGATGAGTTCAGTGTTGATGCTTTCAGGGTTGATGGGTTCAGGGTTCATGGGTTCAGGGTTCATGGGTTCATGGGTACAGGGTTAATGGGTTCAACGTTCATGGGTCCATGGGTTCAGGGTTCATGGGTTCAGGGTTTATGGGTTCAGGGTTAATGGGTTCAGGGTTCATGGTATCAGGGTTCATGGGTTCAGGGTTCATGGGTTCAGGGTTCATGGGTTTAGATTAATGGATTTAGGGTTCTTGGGTTCAGGGTTCATGGGTTTAGATTAATGGATTTAGGGTTCTTGGGTTCAGTGTTCGTGGGTTCAGGGTTCATGGGTTCATGGGTCATGGGTTTATGGGTTCAAGGGTTCATGGGTTCATGGGTTCATGGGTTCACGGGTTCATGGGTTCAGGGTTAAGGATTCATGGGTTCAAGGGTTCAGGGTTCATGGGTTCAGGGTTCATGAGTTCAGGGTTCATGGGTTCAGGGTTCATGGGTTCAGTTTTCAGGGTTCAGTTTTCAGGGTTCAGGGTTCAGGATTGATGGGTTAATGGGTTCAGGGTTCATGGGTTCAGGGTTCATGGGTTCAGGGTACATGGGATCAGGGTTCATGGGTTCATGGGTTCAGGGTTCATGGGTTCAGG
This sequence comes from Gastracanthus pulcherrimus, assembly GCA_949152435.1. Lineage (NCBI taxonomy): Eukaryota > Metazoa > Arthropoda > Insecta > Hymenoptera > Pteromalidae > Gastracanthus > Gastracanthus pulcherrimus. The sequence continues at coordinate 113,580 of CASCKD010000085.1, forward strand.
GTTCATGGGTTCGGGGTTCATGGGTTCATGGGATCAGGTTTCATGGGTTCAGGGTTCTCGGGTTGAGGGTTCATGGGTTCAGGGTTCATGGGTTCACGGTTCAGGGTTAAGGTTCATTGGTTAAGGGTTCGTGTGTTCAGGGTTCATGGGTTCCGGGTTGATGGATTCAGGGTTGATGGACTAAAGGTTGATGAGTGCATGGTTGATGGGTTCAGGGTTCATGGATTCAGGTTTCATGGGTTCATGGGTTCATGGGTTCATGGGTTCATGGGTTCCGGGTTGATGGATTCAGGGTTGATGGGCTCAAGGTTGATGAGTGCATGGTTGATTTGTTGAGGGTTGATCGGTTCTGGGTTCATGGGTTCAGGGTTGATGGGTTCAGGGTTCAGGGTTCATTGGTTCATGGGTCTAGGGTTAATGGGTTCAGGGTTCAGGGTTAAGGTTCATTGGTTAAGGGTTCGTGGGTTCAGGGTTCATTGTTTCATGGGTTCAGGGTTAGTGGTTTGATGGGTTCAGGGTTCATGGGTTCATCGATTCAGGGTTATTGGGTTCATGGGTTCATGGGTTCACGCGTTCATGGGTTCATGGGTTCAGGGTTCATGGGTTCGGGGATCATAGGTTCAGGGGGTCATGGGTTCATCGGTAGGGTTCATGGGTTCAGGGTCGATGGGTTCAGCGTTCATGGTTTCAGGGTTCATGAGTTCAGGGTTCATGGGTTTTGGGTTCATGGGTTCAGGGTTCATCGGTTCAGGGTTGATGGGTTCATGGGCTCAGGGTTTACAGGTTCAGCGTTCATGGGTTCATGGGTTCAGGTTTCAGAGTTCATGGGTTCAGGTTTCAGAGTTAATGGGATCAGGGTTCATGGGTTCAGGGTTGATGGGTTCAGGGTTGATGGGTTCATGGATTCAGGGTTCATGGGTTCGGGGTTCATGGGTTCATGGGTTCAGGTTTCATGGGTTCAGGGGTACTGGGTTCAGCGTTCATGGGTTCAGGGTTCATGGGTTCAGGGTTCATGGGTTCAGGGTTCATGGGTTCAGGGTTCATTGGTTCATTGGTCCAGGGTTAATGGGTTCAGGGTTCAGGGTTAAGGTTCATTGGTTAAGGGTTCGTGGGTTCAGGGTTCATGGGTTCCGGGTTGATGGATTCAGGGTTGATGGGCTAAAGGTTGATGAGTGCATGGTTGATGGGTTCAGGGTTCATGGATTCAGGTTTCATGGGTTCATGGGTTCATGGGTTCGTGGGTTCATGGGTTCCGGGTTGATGGATTCAGGGTTGATAGGCTCAAGGTTGATGAGTGCATGGTTGATGGGTTCAGTGTTGATCGGTTCTGGGTTCATGGGTTCAGGGTTGATGGGTTCAGGGTTCAGGGTTCATTGGTTTATGGGTCTAGGGTTAATGGGTTCAGGGTTCAGGGTTAAGGGTTCGTGGGTTCAGGGTTCATGGTTTCATGGGTTCAGGGTTCATGGGTTCAGGGTTCATGGATTCAGATTTCATGGGTTCATGGGTTCATGGGTTCATGGGTTCATGGGTTAATGGGTTCAGGGTTATTGTGTTCAGGGTTCGTGGGTTCATGGGTTCATCGGTTCAGGGTTATTGGGTTCAAGGTTCATGGGTTCAGGGTTGATGGGTTCAGGGTTCACGGGTTCAAGGTTCATGTGTTCAGGGTTCAGGGTTCAGGGTTCAGGGTTCATGGGTTCATGGATTCACGGTTCAGGGTTCAGGGTTCATGGGTTAAGGGTTCATGAGTTCATGGGTTCATGGGTTTTGGGTACATGGGTTCATGGTTCATGGGTTCATGGTTCATGGATTCAGGGTTGATGGGTTCAGGGTTCACGGGTTCATGGTTCATGGGTTCAACGTTCATGGGTTCAGGGGTCATGGGTTCAGGGTTCATGGGTTAAGGGTTCATGAGTTCATGGGTTCATGGGTTTTGGGTACATGGGTTCATGGTTCATGGGTTCATGGTTCATGGATTCAGGGTTGATGGGTTCAGGGTTCACGGGTTCAGGGTTCATGGGTTCAGCGTTCATGGGTTCAAAATTCATGGGTTTAGTGTTCATGGGTTTTGGGTACATGGTTTCATGGGTTCAGGTTTCACGGGTTCAGGGTTCATGGCTTCAAGGTTAATGGGTTAATGGTTCATGGGTTCATGGTTCATGGGTTCAGGGTTCATGGGTTCAGTTTTCAGGGTTCAGTTTTCAGGGTTCAGGATTCAGGATTCATGGGTTAATGGGATCAGGGTTCATGGGTTCAGGGTTCATGGGTTCAGGGTTCATGGGTTCATGGGTTCAGGGTTCATGGTTTCAGGGTTCATGGGTTTAGGGGTCATGGGTTCAGGGTTCATGGGTTAAGGGTTCATGAGTTCATGGGTTCATGGGTTTTGGGTACATGGGTTCATGGTTCATGGGTTCATGGTTCATGGATTCAGGGTTGATGGGTTCAGGGTTCACGGGTTCAGTGTTCATGGGTTCAGCGTTCATGGGTTCAGAATTCATGGGTGTAGTGTTCATGGGTTTTGGGTACATGGGTTCATGGGTTCAGGTTTCACGGGTTCAGGGTTCATGGCTTCAAGGTTCATAGGTTAATGGTTCATGGGTTCAAGATTCATGCGTTCAAGGTTCATGGGTTCAGGTTTCAGGGTTGATGGGTTCAGTGTTGATGGGTTCAGTGTTGATGGGTTCAGTCTTGATGGATTCAGAGTTGATGGGTTCAGGGTTGATGGGTTCAAGGTTGATGAGTTGAGGGTTAATGGGTTCAGGGTTCATGGGTTCAGGGTTCATGGGTTCAGGGTTCATGGATTCATGGGTTCAGGGTTCAGGGTTCAGGGTTCAGGGTTCAGGGTTCATGGCTTCATGGGTTCACGGGTTCATGGGTTCATGTGTTCAGTGTTCAGGATTCGTGGGTTCATGGTTTCAGGGTTCATGGGTTCAGGGTTCGTGGGTTCATAGGTTCAGGGTTCATGGGTTCAGGGTTCATGGGTTCAGGGTTCATGGGTTCAGGGTTCATGGTATTAGATTAATGGATTCAGGGTTCTTGGGTTCAGTGTTCGTGGGTTCAGGGTTCATGGGTTCATGGGTTCATGGGTTCATGGGTTCATGGGTTCAGAGTTCATGGGTTCAGGGTTCATGGGTTTAGATTAATGGATTTAGGGTTCTTGGGTTCAGGGTTCATGGGTTTAGATTAATGGATTTAGGGTTCTTGGGTTCAGTGTTCATGGGTTCAGGGTTCATGGGTTCATGGGTTCATGGGTTTATGGGTTCAAGGGTTCATCGGTTCAGGGTTCATGGGTTAAGGGTTCATGAGTTCATGGGTTCATGGGTTTTGGGTACATGGGTTCATGGTTCATGGGTTCATGGTTCATGGATTCAGGGTTGATGGGTTCAGGGTTCACGGGATCATGGTTCATGGGTTCAGCGTTCATGGGTTCAGGGGTCATGGGTTCAGGGTTCATGGGTTAAGGGTTCATGAGTTCATGGTTTATGGGTTCAGGGTTCATGGGTTCAGGGTTCATGGATTCAGGGTTCATGGGTTCAGGGTTCATGGCTTCAAGGTTCATAGCTTCATGGCTTCAGGGTTCATGGGTTCAGCGTTCATGGGTTCAGGGTTCAGGGTTAAGGGTTTAGGGTTCATAGGTTCATGGATTTACGGTTCAGAGTTCAGGGTTCAGGGTTCATGGGTTCAGGGTTCAGGATTCATGGGTTCAAGATTCATGGGTTCAAGGTTCATGGGTTCAGGTTTCAGGTTTGATGGGTTCAGTATTGATGGGTTCAGTATTGATGGGTTCAGTATTGATGGGTTCAGTATTGATGGGTTCAGTATTGATGGGTTCAGTATTGATGGGTTCAGTATTGATGGTGTCAGAGTTGATGGGTCAGGGTTGATGGGTTCAAGGTTGATGAGTTGAGGGTTAATGGGTTAAGGGTTGATGGGTTCAGGGTTGATGGTTTCAGGGTTGATGGTTTCAGGCTTGGTGGGTTCAGTGTTTATGGTTTCAGGGTTAAAGGGTTCAGGGTTCATGGGTTTCGGGTTCATGGGTTCAGGGTTCATGGGTTCAGGGTTGATGGGTTCATGGGCTCAGGGTTCACAGGTTCAGGGTTCATGGGTTGATGGATTCAGGTTTCAGAGATCATGGGTTCAGGGTTCTGGGTTCAGGGTTCATGGTTCATGGGTTCAGGGTTGATGGGTTCATGGGCTCAAGGTTCACGGGTTCAGGGTTTATGGGTTCATGGGCTCAGGTTTCAGAGTTCATGGGTTCAGGGTTCTGGGTTTAGGGTTCATGGTTCATGGGTTCAATGTTCATGGATTCAGGGTTCAGGGTTCACTGTTTAGTGGTCATTGGTTCAGCGTTCATGGGTTCATGGGTGCATGGGTTCAGAGTTCATCGGTTAAGGGTTCTGGGTTCATTGGTTCATGGGGTCATGGTTGATGAGTTCAGTGTTGATGCTTTCAGGGTTGATGGGTTCAGGGTTCATGGGTTCAGGGTTCATGGGTTCATGGGTACAGGGTTAATGGGTTCAACGTTCATGGGTCCATGGGTTCAGGGTTCATGGGTTCAGGGTTTATGGGTTCAGGGTTAATGGGTTCAGGGTTCATGGTATCAGGGTTCATGGGTTCAGGGTTCATGGGTTCAGGGTTCATGGGTTTAGATTAATGGATTTAGGGTTCTTGGGTTCAGGGTTCATGGGTTTAGATTAATGGATTTAGGGTTCTTGGGTTCAGTGTTCGTGGGTTCAGGGTTCATGGGTTCATGGGTTCATGGGTTCATGGGTTCACGGGTTCATGGGTTCAGGGTTAAGGATTCATGGGTTCAAGGGTTCAGGGTTCATGGGTTCAGGGTTCATGAGTTCAGGGTTCATGGGTTCAGGGTTCATGGGTTCAGTTTTCAGGGTTCAGTTTTCAGGGTTCAGGGTTCAGGATTGATGGGTTAATGGGTTCAGGGTTCATGGGTTCAGGGTTCATGGGTTCAGGGTACATGGGATCAGGGTTCATGGGTTCATGGGTTCAGGGTTCATGGGTTCAGGGTTCATGGGTTCGGGGTTCATGGGTTCATGGGATCAGGTTTCATGGGTTCAGGGTTCTCGGGTTGAGGGTTCATGGGTTCAGGGTTCATGGGTTCACGGTTCAGGGTTAAGGTTCATTGGTTAAGGGTTCGTGTGTTCAGGGTTCATGGGTTCCGGGTTGATGGATTCAGGGTTGATGGACTAAAGGTTGATGAGTGCATGGTTGATGGGTTCAGGGTTCATGGATTCAGGTTTCATGGGTTCATGGGTTCATGGGTTCATGGGTTCATGGGTTCCGGGTTGATGGATTCAGGGTTGATGGGCTCAAGGTTGATGAGTGCATGGTTGATTTGTTGAGGGTTGATCGGTTCTGGGTTCATGGGTTCAGGGTTGATGGGTTCAGGGTTCAGGGTTCATTGGTTCATGGGTCTAGGGTTAATGGGTTCAGGGTTCAGGGTTAAGGTTCATTGGTTAAGGGTTCGTGGGTTCAGGGTTCATTGTTTCATGGGTTCAGGGTTAGTGGTTTGATGGGTTCAGGGTTCATGGGTTCATCGATTCAGGGTTATTGGGTTCATGGGTTCATGGGTTCACGCGTTCATGGGTTCATGGGTTCAGGGTTCATGGGTTCGGGGATCATAGGTTCAGGGGGTCATGGGTTCATCGGTAGGGTTCATGGGTTCAGGGTCGATGGGTTCAGCGTTCATGGTTTCAGGGTTCATGAGTTCAGGGTTCATGGGTTTTGGGTTCATGGGTTCAGGGTTCATCGGTTCAGGGTTGATGGGTTCATGGGCTCAGGGTTTACAGGTTCAGCGTTCATGGGTTCATGGGTTCAGGTTTCAGAGTTCATGGGTTCAGGTTTCAGAGTTAATGGGATCAGGGTTCATGGGTTCAGGGTTGATGGGTTCAGGGTTGATGGGTTCATGGATTCAGGGTTCATGGGTTCGGGGTTCATGGGTTCATGGGTTCAGGTTTCATGGGTTCAGGGGTACTGGGTTCAGCGTTCATGGGTTCAGGGTTCATGGGTTCAGGGTTCATGGGTTCAGGGTTCATGGGTTCAGGGTTCATTGGTTCATTGGTCCAGGGTTAATGGGTTCAGGGTTCAGGGTTAAGGTTCATTGGTTAAGGGTTCGTGGGTTCAGGGTTCATGGGTTCCGGGTTGATGGATTCAGGGTTGATGGGCTAAAGGTTGATGAGTGCATGGTTGATGGGTTCAGGGTTCATGGATTCAGGTTTCATGGGTTCATGGGTTCATGGGTTCGTGGGTTCATGGGTTCCGGGTTGATGGATTCAGGGTTGATAGGCTCAAGGTTGATGAGTGCATGGTTGATGGGTTCAGTGTTGATCGGTTCTGGGTTCATGGGTTCAGGGTTGATGGGTTCAGGGTTCAGGGTTCATTGGTTTATGGGTCTAGGGTTAATGGGTTCAGGGTTCAGGGTTAAGGGTTCGTGGGTTCAGGGTTCATGGTTTCATGGGTTCAGGGTTAGTGGTTTGATGGGTTCAGGGTTCATGGGTTCATCGATTCAGGGTTATTGGGTTCATGGGTTCATGGGTTCAGTGTTATTGGGTTCAGGGTTCATGTGTTCATTGTTTCATGGGTCCAGGGTTCATGGGTTCAGTGTTCATGGGTTCAGTGTTATTGGGTTCAGGGTTCATGTGTTCATTGGTTCATGGGTCCAGAGTTCATGGGTCCAGAGCTCATGGGTTCAGTGTTCATGGGTTCAATGTTCACGCGTTCATGGGTTCATGGGATCAGGGTTCATGGGTTCAGGTTACATGGGGTTAGGCTTGATGGGTTCAGGGTTCATAGATTCAAGGTTGATGAGTTTAAGGTTGATGGGTTCAGGGTTCATGGGTTTATGGGTTCAAGGGTTCATGGGTTCATGGGTTCATGTGTTCACGGGATCATGGGTTCAGGGTTAAGGATTCATGGGTTTTAGGGTTCAGGGTTCATGGATTCAGGGTTCATGAGTTCAGCGTTCATGGGTTCAGGGTTCATGGGTTCAGTTTTCAGGGTTCAGTTTTCAGGGTTCAGGGTTCAGGATTCATTGGTTACTGGGTTCAGGGTTCATGGGTTCAGGGTTCATGGGTTCAGGGTACATGGGATCAGGGTTCATGGGTTCATGGGTTCAGGGTTCATGGGTTCAGGGTTCATGGGTTCGGGGTTCATGGATTCATGGGATCAGGTTTCATGGGTTCAGGGTTCATGGGTTCAGGGTTCATGGGTTCATGGGTTCAAGGGTTCAGGGTTCATGGGTTCAGGGTTCAAGGGTTCAGGGTTCATGGTTCAGGATTGATGGGTTAATGGGTTCAGGGTTCATGGGTTCAGGGTTCATGGGTTCAGGGTACATGGGATCAGGGTTCATGGGTTCAGGGTTCATGGGTTCATGGGTTCGGGGTTCATGGGTTCATGGGATCAGGTTTCATGGGTTCAGGGTTCATGGGTTGAGGGTTCATGGGTTCAGGGTTCATGGGTTCACGGTTCAGGGTTAAGGTTCATTGGTTAAGGGTTCGTGTGTTCAGGGTTCATGGGTTCCGGGTTGATGGATTCAGGGTTGATGGACTAAAGGTTGATGAGTGCATGGTGTATGGGTTCAGGGTTCATGGATTCAGGTTTCATGGGTTCATGGGTTCATGGGTTCATGGGTTCATGGGTTCATGGGTTCCGGGTTGATGGATTCAGGGTTGATGGGCTCAAGGTTGATGAGTGCATGGTTGATGGGTTGAGGGTTGATCGGTTCTGGGTTCATGGGTTCAGGGTTCATTGGTTCATGGGTCTAGGGTTAATGTGTTCAGGGTTCATGGGTTCATCGATTCAGGGTTATTGGGTTCATGGGTTCATGGGTTCACGCGTTCATGGGTTCATGGGTTCAGGGTTCATGGGTTCGGGGATCATGGATTCATGGGATCAGGTTTCATGGGTTCAGGGTTCATGGGTTCAAGGGTTCAGGGTTCATGGGTTCAGGGTTCAAGGGTTCAGGGTTCATGGTTCAGGATTGATGGGTTAATGGGTTCAGGGTTCATGGGTTCAGGGTTCATGGGTTCAGGGTACATGGGATCAGGGTTCATGGGTTCATGGGTTCAGGGTTCATGGGTTCATGGGTTCGGGGTTCATGGGTTCATGGGATCAGGTTTCATGGGTTCAGGGTTCATGGGTTGAGGGTTCATGGGTTCAGGGTTCATGGGTTCACGGTTCAGGGTTAAGGTTCATTGGTTAAGGGTTCGTGTGTTCAGGGTTCATGGGTTCCGGGTTGATGGATTCAGGGTTGATGGACTAAAGGTTGATGAGTGCATGGTTGATGGGTTCAGGGTTCATGGATTCAGGTTTCATGGGTTCAAGGGTTCATGGGTTCATGGGTTCATGTGTTCACGGGATCATGGGTTCAGGGTTAAGGATTCATGGGTTTTAGGGTTCAGGGTTCATGGATTCAGGGTTCATGAGTTCAGCGTTCATGGGTTCAGGGTTCATGGGTTCAGTTTTCAGGGTTCAGTTTTCAGGGTTCAGGGTTCAGGATTCATTGGTTACTGGGTTCAGGGTTCATGGGTTCAGGGTTCATGGGTTCAGGGTACATGGGATCAGGGTTCATGGGTTCATGGGTTCAGGGTTCATGGGTTCAGGGTTCATGGGTTCGGGGTTCATGGATTCATGGGATCAGGTTTCATGGGTTCAGGGTTCATGGGTTCAGGGTTCAGGGTTCATGGGTTCATGGGTTCAAGGGTTCAGGGTTCATGGGTTCAGGGTTCAAGGGTTCAGGGTTCATGGTTCAGGATTGATGGGTTAATGGGTTCAGGGTTCATGGGTTCAGGGTTCATGGGTTCAGGGTTCATGGGTTCAGGGTACATGGGATCAGGGTTCATGGGTTCATGGGTTCAGGGTTCATGGGTTCATGGGTTCGGGGTTCATGGGTTCATGGGATCAGGTTTCATGGGTTCAGGGTTCATGGGTTGAGGGTTCATGGGTTCAGGGTTCATGGGTTCACGGTTCAGGGTTAAGGTTCATTGGTTAAGGGTTCGTGTGTTCAGGGTTCATGGGTTCCGGGTTGATGGATTCAGGGTTGATGGACTAAAGGTTGATGAGTGCATGGTTGATGGGTTCAGGGTTCATGGATTCAGGTTTCATGGGTTCATGGGTTCATGGGTTCATGGGTTCATGGGTTCATGGGTTCCGGGTTGATGGATTCAGGGTTGATGGGCTCAAGGTTGATGAGTGCATGGTTGATGGGTTGAGGGTTGATCGGTTCTGGGTTCATGGGTTCAGGGTTGATGGGTTCAGGGTTCAGGGTTCATTGGTTCATGGGTCTAGGGTTAATGTGTTCAGGGTTCATGGGTTCATCGATTCAGGGTTATTGGGTTCATGGGTTCATGGGTTCACGCGTTCATGGGTTCATGGGTTCAGGGTTCATGGGTTCGGGGATCATAGGTTCAGGGGGTCATGGGTTCATCGGTAGGGTTCATGGGTTCAGGGTCGATGGGTTCAGCGTTCATGGTTTCAGGGTTCATGAGTTCAGGGTTCATGGGTTTTGGGTTCATGGGTTCAGGGTTCATCGGTTCAGGGTTGATGGGTTCATGGGCTCAGGGTTTACAGGTTCAGCGTTCATGGGTTCATGGGTTCAGGTTTCAGAGTTCATGGGTTCAGGTTTCAGAGTTCATGGGTTCAGGGTTCATGGGTTCAGGGTTGATGGGTTCAGGGTTGATGGGTTCATGGGTTCAGGGTTCATGGGTTCGGGGTTCATGGGTTCATGGGTTCAGGTTTCATGGGTTCAGGGGTACTGGGTTCAGCGTTCATGGGTTCAGGGTTCATGGGTTCAGGGTTCTTGGGTTCAGGGTTCATGGGTTCAGGGTTCATTGGTTCATTGGTCCAGGGTTAATGGGTTCAGGGTTCAGGGTTAAGGTTCATTGGTTAAGGGTTCGTGGGTTCAGGGTTCATGGGTTCCGGGTTGATGGATTCAGGGTTGATGGGCTAAAGGTTGATGAGTGCATGGTTGATGGGTTCAGGGTTCATGGATTCAGGTTTCATGGGTTCATGGGTTCAAGGGTTCATGGGTTCGTGGGTTCATGGGTTCCGGGTTGATGGATTCAGGGTTGATGGACTCAAGGTTGATGAGTGCATGGTTGATGGGTTCAGTGTTGATCGGTTCTGGGTTCATGGGTTCAGGGTTGATGGGTTCAGGGTTCAGGGTTCATTGGTTTATGGGTCTAGGGTTAATGGGTTCAGGGTTCAGGGTTAAGGTTCATTGGTTAAGGGTTCGTGGGTTCAGGGTTCATGGTTTCATGGGTTCAGGGTTAGTGGTTTGATGGGTTCAGGGTTCATGGGTTCATCGATTCAGGGTTATTGGGTTCATGGGTTCATGGGTTCAGTGTTATTGGGTTCAGGGTTCATGTGTTCATTGTTTCATGGGTCCAGGGTTCATGGGTTCAGTGTTCATGGGTTCAGTGTTATTGGGTTCATTGGTTCATGGGTCCAGAGTTCATGGGTTCAGTGTTCATGGGTTCAATGTTCACGCGTTCATGGGTTCATGGGTTCAGGGTTCATGGGTTCAGGGTTCATGGGTTCGGGGATCATAGGTTCAGGGGGTCATGGGTTCATGGGTAGAGTTCATGGGTTCAGAGTTGATGGGTTCAGCGTTCATGGTTTCAGGGTTCATGGGTTCAGGGTTCATGGGTTTCGGGTTCATGGGTTCAGGGTTCATGGGTTCAGGGTTGATGGGTTCATGGGCTCAGGGTTCACAGGTTCAGGGTTCATGGGTTGATGGGTTCAGGTTTCAGAGATCATGGGTTCAGGGTTCTGGGTTCAGGGTTCATGGTTCATGGGTTCAGGGTTGATGGGTTCATGGGCTCAGGGTTCACGGGTTCAGGGTTTATGGGTTCATGGGCTCAGGTTTCAGAGTTCATGGGTTCAGGGTTCTGGGTTTAGGGTTCAGTGTTCATGGGTTCAATGTTCACGCGTTCATGGGTTCATGGGTTTAGGGGTCATTGGTTCAGCGTTCATGGGTTCAAGGGTGCATGGGTTCAGAGTTCATCGGTTAAGGGTTCTGGGTTCATTGGTTCATGGGGTCATGGTTGATGAGTTCAGTGTTGATGGTTTCAGGGTTGATGGGTTCAGAGTTCATGGGTTCTAGGTTGATGATATGAGGGTTAATGAATTCAGGGTTCATGGGTTCAGGGTTCATGGGTTCAGGGTTCATGGGTTCAGGGTTCATGGGTTCAGGGTTCATGGGTTCAGGGTTCATGGGTTCAGGGTTCATGGGTTCAGGGTTCATGGGTTCAGGGTTCATGGGTTCAGGGTTCATGGGTTCAGGGTTCATGGGTTCAGGGTTCATGGGTTCAGGGTTCATGGGTTCAGGGTTCATGGGTTCAGGGTTCATGGGTTCAGGGTTAATGGGTTCAGGGTTCATGGGTTCAGGGTTCATGGGTTCAGGGTTCATGGGTTCAGGGTTCATGGGTTCAGGGTTCATGGGTTCATGGGATCAGGGTTCATGGGTTCAGGTTTCATGGGTTCAGGGTACATGGGTTTAGGCTTGATGGGTTCAGGGTTGATAGATTCAAGGTTGATGAGTTTAAGGTTGATGGGTTCAGGGTTCATGGGTTGATGGGTTCAGGTTTCAGAGTTCATGGGTTCAGGGTTCTGGGTTCAGGGTTCATGGTTCATGGGTTCAGGGTTGATGGGTTCAGGGTTCAGGGTTCATTGGTTTATGGGTCTAGGGTTAATGGGTTCAGGGTTCAGGGTTAAGGTTCATTGGTTAAGGGTTCGTGGGTTCAGGGTTCATGGTTTCATGGGTTCAGGGTTAGTGGTTTGATGGGTTCAGGGTTCATGGGTTCATCGATTCAGGGTTATTGGGTTCATGGGTTCATGGGTTCAGTGTTATTGGGTTCAGGGTTCATGTGTTCATTGTTTCATGGGTCCAGGGTTCATGGGTTCAGTGTTCATGGGTTCAGTGTTATTGGGTTCAGGGTTCATGTGTTCATTGGTTCATGGGTCCAGAGTTCATGGGTTCAGTGTTCATGGGTTCAATGTTCACGCGTTCATGGGTTCATGGGTTCAGGGTTCATGGGTTCAGGGTTCATGGGTTCGGGGATCATAGGTTCAGGGGGTCATGGGTTCATGGGTAGAGTTCATGGGTTCAGAGTTGATGGGTTCAGCGTTCATGGTTTCAGGGTTCATGGGTTCAGGGTTCATGGGTTTCGGGTTCATGGGTTCAGGGTTCATGGGTTCAGGGTTGATGGGTTCATGGGCTCAGGGTTCACAGGTTCAGGGTTCATGGGTTGATGGGTTCAGGTTTCAGAGATCATGGGTTCAGGATTCTGGGTTCAGGGTTCATGGTTCATGGGTTCAGGGTTGATGGGTTCATGGGCTCAGGGTTCACGGGTTCAGGGTTTATGCGTTCATGGGCTCAGGTTTCAGAGTTCATGGGTTCAGGGTTCTGGGTTTAGGGTTCATGGTTCATGGGTTCAATGTTCATGGATTCAGGGTTCAGGGTTCACTGTTTAGGGGTCATTGGTTCAGCGTTCATGGGTTCAAGGGTGCATGGGTTCAGAGTTCATCGGTTAAGGGTTCTGGGTTCATTGGTTCATGGGGTCATGGTTGATGAGTTCAGTGTTGATGGTTTCAGGGTTGATGGGTTCAGAGTTCATGGGTTCTAGGTTGATGATATGAGGGTTAATGAATTCAGGGTTCATGGGTTCAGGGTTCATGGGTTCAGGGTTCATGGGTTCAGGGTTCATGGGTTCAGGGTTCATGGGTTCAGGGTTCATGGGTTCAGGGTTCATGGGTTCAGGGTTCATGGGTTCAGGGTTCATGGGTTCAGGGTTCATGGGTTCAGGGTTCATGGGTTCAGGGTTAATGGGTTCAGGGTTCATGGGTTCAGGGTTCATGGGTTCAGGGTTCATGGGTTCAGGGTTCATGGGTTCAGGGTTCATGGGTTCAGGGTTCATGGGTTCATGGGATCAGGGTTCATGGGTTCAGGTTTCATGGGTTCAGGGTACATGGGTTTAGGCTTGATGGGTTCAGGGTTGATAGATTCAAGGTTGATGAGTTTAAGGTTGATGGGTTCAGGGTTCATGGGTTGATGGGTTCAGGTTTCAGAGTTCATGGGTTCAGGGTTCTGGGTTCAGGGTTCATGGTTCATGGGTTCAGGGTTGATGGGTTCATGGGCTCAGGGTTCACGGGTTCAGGGTTTATGGGTTCATGGGTTCAGGTTTCAGAGTTCATGGGTTCAGGGTTCTGGGTTTAGGGTTCATGGTTCATGGGTTCAATGTTCATGGATTCAGGGTTCAGGGTTCACTGTTTAGGGGTCATTGGTTCAGCGTTCATGGGTTCATGGGTGCATGGGTTCAGAGTTCATCGGTTAAGGGTTCTTGGTTCATTGGTTCATGGGGTCAGGGTTGATGAGTTCAGTGTTGATGGTTTCAGGGTTGATGGGTTCAGAGTTCATGGGTTCTAGGTTGATGATATGAGGGATAATGAATTCATGGTAGATGGGTTCAGGGTTCATGGGTTCAGGGTTCATGGGTTCAGGGTTGATAGATTCAAGGTTGATGAGTTTAAGGTTGATGGGTTCAGGGTTAATGGGTTTAGGGTTCATGGGTTCTGGGTTCAGAGTTATGGGTTCATTCGTTCATTGGTTCATGGTTTCAGGGTTCATGGGTTCATGGGCTCAGGGATCATGGGTTTAGGATTCATGGGTTCCGGGTTCATGGGTTCAGGGTTCATGGGTTCATGGGTACAGGGTTAATGGGTTCAAGGTTCATGGGTCCATGGGGTCAGGGTTCATGGGTTCAGGGTTTATGGTATCAGGGTTCATGGGTTCAGGATTCATGGGCTCAGGGATCATGGGTTTAGGGTTCATGGGTTCCGGGTTCATGGGATCAGGGTTCATGGGTTCATGGGTACAGGGTTAATGGGTTCATGGGTTCATGGGTTGAGGGTTCATGGGTTCAGGGTTCATGGGTTCTGGGTTCAGAGTTATGGGTTCATTCGTTCATTGGTTCATGGTTTCAGGGTTCATGGGTTCATGGGCTCAGGGATCATGGGTTTAGGATTCATGGGTTCCGGGTTCATGGGTTCAGGGTTCATGGGTTCATGGGTACAGGGTTAATGGGTTCAAGGTTCATGGGTCCATGGGGTCAGGGTTCATGGGTTCAGGGTTTATGGTATCAGGGTTCATGGGTTCAGGATTCATGGGTTCAAGGTCCATGGGTTCAGGGTTCATGGGTTCATGGGTTCATGGGTTCAGGGTTCATGGGTTCAGGGTTCATAAGTTCAGAGTTCTTGGGTTCAGAGTTCATGGATTCAGGGTTCATGGGTTCAGGGTTCAGAGTTATGCGTTCTTGGGTTAAGGTTTCATGGTTCATTGGTTCATGGGTCCAGGGTTCATGGGTTCAGGGTTCAGAGTTATGGGTTCATTTGTCCAGTGGTTCATGGGTTCATGGGCTCAGGGATCATGGGTTCATGGGTTCAGGGTTCATGGGTTCAGGGTTCATGGGTTCGGGGTTCATGGGTTCATGGGATCAGGTTTCATGGGTTCAAGGTTCATGGGTTGAGGGTTCATGGGTTCAGGGTTCATGGGTTCACGGTTCAGGGATAAGGTTCATTGGTTAAGGGTTCGTGTGTTCAGGGTTCATGGGTTCCGGGTTGATGGATTCAGGGTTGATGGACTAAAGGTTGATGAGTGCATGGTTGATGGGTTGAGGGTTGATCGGTTCTGGGTTCATGGGTTCAGGGTTGATGGGTTCAGGGTTCAGGGTTCATTGGTTCATGGGTCTAGGGTTAATGGGTTCAGGGTTCAGGGTTAAGGTTCATTGGTTAAGGGTTCGTGGGTTCAGGGTTCATTGTTTCATGGGTTCAGGGTTAGTGGTTTGATGGGTTCAGGGTTCATGGGTTCATCGATTCAGGGTTATTGGGTTCATGGGTTCATGGGTTCACGCGTTCATGGGTTCATGGGTTCAGGGTTCATGGGTTCGGGGATCATAGGTTCAGGGGGTCATGGGTTCATCGGTAGGGTTCATGGGTTCAGGGTCGATGGGTTCAGCGTTCATGGTTTCAGGGTTCATGAGTTCAGGGTTCATGGGTTTTGGGTTCATGGGTTCAGGGTTCATCGGTTCAGGGTTGATGGGTTCATGGGCTCAGGGTTTACAGGTTCAGCGTTCATGGGTTCATGGGTTCAGGTTTCAGAGTTCATGGGTTCAGGTTTCAGAGTTCATGGGTTCAGGGTTCATGGGTTCAGGGTTGATGGGTTCAGGGTTGATGGGTTCATGGATTCAGGGTTCATGGGTTCGGGGTTCATGGGTTCATGGGTTCAGGTTTCATGGGTTCAGGGGTACTGGGTTCAGCGTTCATGGGTTCAGGGTTCATGGGTTCAGGGTTCATGGGTTCAGGGTTCATGGGTTCAGGGTTCATGGGTTCAGGGTTCATTGGTTCATTGGTCCAGGGTTAATGGGTTCAGGGTTCAGGGTTAAGGTTCATTGGTTAAGGGTTCATGGGTTCAGGGTTCATGGGTTCCGGGTTGATGGATTCAGGGTTGATGGGCTAAAGGTTGATGAGTGCATGGTTGATGGGTTCAGGGTTCATGGATTCAGGTTTCATGGGTTTATGGGTTCATGGGTTCAGGTTTCAGAGTTCATGGGTTCAGGGTTCTGGGTTGATGGATTCAGGGTTGATGGGCTCAAGGTTGATGAGTGCATGGTTGATGGGTTCAGTGTTGATCGGTTCTGGGTTCATGGGTTCAGGGTTCATGGGTTCAGGGTTCACGGTTCATTGGTTTATGGGTCTAGGGTTAATGGGTTCAGGGTTCATGGGTTCAGGGTTCATGGGTTCAGGGTTCATGGGTTCAGGGTTCATGGGTTCAGGGTTCATGGGTTCAGGGTTCATGGGTTCAGGGTTCATGGGTTCAGGGTTCATGGGTTCAGGGTTCATGGGTTCAGGGTTCATGGGTTCAGGGTTCATGGGTTCAGGGTTCATGGGTTCAGGGTTCATGGGTTCAGGGTTCATGGGTTCAGGGTTCATGGGTTCAGGGTTCATGGGTTCAGGGTTCATGGGTTCAGGGTTCATGGGTTCAGGGTTCATGGGTTCAGTGTTCAAGGGTTCATGGGATCAGGGTTCATGGGTTCAGGTTTCATGGGTTCAGGGTACATGGGTTTAGGCTTGATGGGTTCAGGGTTGATAGATTCAAGGTTGATGAGTTTAAGGTTGATGGGTTCAGGGTTCATGGGTTGATGGGTTCAGGTTTCAGAGTTCATGGGTTCAGGGTTCTGGGTTCAGGGTTCATGGTTCATGGGTTCAGGGTTGATGGGTTCATGGGCTCAGGGTTCACGGGTTCAGGGTTTATGGGTTCATGGGTTCAGGTTTCAGAGTTCGTGGGTTCATGGGTTCCGGGTTGATGGATTCAGGGTTGATGGGCTCAAGGTTGATGAGTGCATGGTTGATGGGTTCAGTGTTGATCGGTTCTGGGTTCATGGGTTCAGGGTTCATGGGTTCAGGGTTCACGGTTCATTGGTTTATGGGTCTAGGGTTAATGGGTTCAGGGTTCAGGGTTAAGGTTCATTGGTTAAGGGTTCGTGGGTTCAGGGTTCATGGTTTCATGGGTTCAGGGTTAGTGGTTTGATGGGTTCAGGGTTCATGGGTTCATCGATTCAGGGTTATTGGGTTCATGGGTTCATGGGTTCAGTGTTATTGGGTTCAGGGTTCATGTGTTCATTGTTTCATGGGTCCAGGGTTCATGGGTTCAGTGTTCATGGGTTCAGCGTTATTGGGTTCAGGGTTCATGTGTTCATTGGTTCATGGGTCCAGAGTTCAAGGGTTCAGTGTTCATGGGTTCAGGGTTCATGGGTTCAGGGTTCATTGGTTCATTGGTCCAGGGTTAATGGGTTCAGGGTTCAGGGTTAAGGTTCATTGGTTAAGGGTTCGTGGGTTCAGGGTTCATGGGTTCCGGGTTGATGGATTCAGGGTTGATGGGCTAAAGGTTGATGAGTGCATGGTTGATGGGTTCAGGGTTCATGGATTCAGGTTTCATGGGTTCATGGGTTCATGGGTTCATGGGTTCGTGGGTTCATGGGTTCCGGGTTGGTGGATTCAGGGTTGATGGGCTCAAGGTTGATGAGTGCATGGTTGATGGGTTCAGTGTTGATCGGTTCTGGGTTCATGGGTTCAGGGTTGATGGGTTCAGGGTTCAGGGTTCATTGGTTTATGGGTCTAGGGTTAATGGGTTCAGGGTTCAGGGTTAAGGTTCATTGGTTAAGGGTTCGTGGGTTCAGGGTTCATGGTTTCATGGGTTCAGGGTTAGTGGTTTGATGGGTTCAGGGTTCATGGGTTCATCGATTCAGGGTTATTGGGTTCATGGGTTCATGGGTTCAGTGTTATTGGGTTCAGGGTTCATGTGTTCATTGTTTCATGGGTCCAGGGTTCATGGGTTCAGTGTTCATGGGTTCAGTGTTATTGGGTTCAGGGTTCATGTGTTCATTGGTTCATGGGTCCAGAGTTCATGGGTTCAGTGTTCATGGGTTCAATGTTCACGCGTTCATGGGTTCATGGGTTCAGGGTTCATGGGTTCAGGGTTCATGGGTTCGGGGATCATAGGTTCAGGGGGTCATGGGTTCATGGGTAGGGTTCATGGGTTCAGAGTTGATGGGTTCAGCGTTCATGGTTTCAGGGTTCATGGGTTCAGGGTTCATGGGTTTCGGGTTCATGGGTTCAGGGTTCATGGGTTCAGGGTTGATGGGTTCATGGGCTCAGGGTTCACAGGTTCAGGGTTCATGGGTTGATGGGTTCAGGTTTCAGAGATCATGGGTTCAGGGTTCTGGGTTCAGGGTTCATGGTTCATGGGTTCAGGGTTGATGGGTTCATGGGCTCAGGGTTCACGGGTTCAGGGTTTATGGGTTCATGGGCTCAGGTTTCAGAGTTCATGGGTTCAGGGTTCTGGGTTTAGGGTTCATGGTTCATGGGTTCAATGTTCATGGATTCAGGGTTCAGGGTTCACTGTTTAGGGGTCATTGGTTCAGCGTTCATGGGTTCATGGGTGCATGGGTTCAGAGTTCATCGGTTAAGGGTTCTGGGTTCATTGGTTCATGGGGTCATGGTTGATGAGTTCAGTGTTGATGGTTTCAGGGTTGATGGGTTCAGAGTTCATGGGTTCTAGGTTGATGATATGAGGGTTAATGAATTCATGGTAGATGGGTTCAGGGTTCATGGGTTCAGGGTTCATGGGTTCAGGGTTCATGGGTTCAGGGTTCATGGGTTCAGGGTTCATGGGTTCAGGGTTCATGGGTTCAGGGTTCATGGGTTCAGGGTTCATGGGTTCAGGGTTCATGGGTTCAGGGTTCATGGGTTCAGGGTTCATGGGTTCAGGGTTCATGGGTTCAGGGTTCATGGGTTCAGGGTTCATGGGTTCAGGGTTCATGGGTTCAGGGTTCATGGGTTCAGGGTTCATGGGTTCAGGGTTCATGGGTTCAGGGTTCATGGGTTCAGGGTTCATGGGTTCAGGGTTCATGGGTTCAGGGTTCATGGGTTCAGGGTTCATGGGTTCAGGGTTCAGGGTTCACTGTTTAGGGGTCATTGGTTCAGCGTTCATGGGTTCATGGGTGCATGGGTTCAGAGTTCATCGGTTAAGGGTTCTGGGTTCATTGGTTCATGGGGTCATGGTTGATGAGTTCAGTGTTGATGGTTTCAGGGTTGATGGGTTCAGAGTTCATGGGTTCTAGGTTGATGATATGAGGGTTAATGAATTCATGGTAGATGGGTTCAGGGTTCATGGGTTCAGGGTTCATGGGCTCAGGTTTCAGAGTTCATGGGTTCAGGGTTCATGGGTTCATGGGTTCAGGGTTCATGGGTTCAGGGTTCATGGGTTCAGGGTTCATGGGTTCAGGGTTCATGGGTTCATGGGTTCAGGGTTCAGAGTTATGCGTTCTTGGGTTAAGGTTTCATGGTTCATTGGTTCATGGGTCCAGGGTTCATGGGTTCAGGGTTCAGAGTTATGGGTTCATTTGTCCAGTGGTTCATGGGTTCATGGGCTCAGGGATCATGGGTTCATGGGTTCAGGGTTCATGGGTTCAGGGTTTATGGGTTCATGGGTTATGGGTTCAGGGTTCATGAGTTCAAGGTTCATGGGTTCAGGGTTCATGGGTTCCGGGTTCATGGGTTCAGGGTTCATGGGTTCATGGGTACAGGGTTAATGGGTTCAAGGTTCATGGGTCCATGGGGTCAGGGTTCATGAGTTCAGGGTTTATGGTATCAGGGTTCATGGGTTCAGGATTCAAGGGTTCAAGGTCCATGGGTTCATGGGTTCAGGGTTCATGGGTTCATGGGTTCATGTGTTCATGGGTTCATGGGTTCAGGGTTCATGGATTCAGATTTCATGGGTTCATGGGTTCATGGGTTCATGGGTTCATGGGTTAATGGGTTCAGGGTTCTGGGTTCAGGGTTCATGGTTCATGGGTTCAGGGTTGATGGGTTCATGGGCTCAAGGTTCACGGGTTCAGGGTTTATGGGTTCATGGGCTCAGGTTTCAGAGTTCATGGGTTCAGGGTTCTGGGTTTAGGGTTCATGGTTCATGGGTTCAATGTTCATGGATTCAGGGTTCAGGGTTCACTGTTTAGTGGTCATTGGTTCAGCGTTCATGGGTTCATGGGTGCATGGGTTCAGAGTTCATCGGTTAAGGGTTCTGGGTTCATTGGTTCATGGGGTCATGGTTGATGAGTTCAGTGTTGATGCTTTCAGGGTTGATGGGTTCAGGGTTCATGGGTTCAGGGTTCATGGGTTCATGGGTACAGGGTTAATGGGTTCAACGTTCATGGGTCCATGGGTTCAGGGTTCATGGGTTCAGGGTTTATGGGTTCAGGGTTAATGGGTTCAGGGTTCATGGTATCAGGGTTCATGGGTTCAGGGTTCATGGGTTCAGGGTTCATGGGTTTAGATTAATGGATTTAGGGTTCTTGGGTTCAGGGTTCATGGGTTTAGATTAATGGATTTAGGGTTCTTGGGTTCAGTGTTCGTGGGTTCAGGGTTCATGGGTTCATGGGTCATGGGTTTATGGGTTCAAGGGTTCATGGGTTCATGGGTTCATGGGTTCACGGGTTCATGGGTTCAGGGTTAAGGATTCATGGGTTCAAGGGTTCAGGGTTCATGGGTTCAGGGTTCATGAGTTCAGGGTTCATGGGTTCAGGGTTCATGGGTTCAGTTTTCAGGGTTCAGTTTTCAGGGTTCAGGGTTCAGGATTGATGGGTTAATGGGTTCAGGGTTCATGGGTTCAGGGTTCATGGGTTCAGGGTACATGGGATCAGGGTTCATGGGTTCATGGGTTCAGGGTTCATGGGTTCAGGGTTCATGGGTTCGGGGTTCATGGGTTCATGGGATCAGGTTTCATGGGTTCAGGGTTCTCGGGTTGAGGGTTCATGGGTTCAGGGTTCATGGGTTCACGGTTCAGGGTTAAGGTTCATTGGTTAAGGGTTCGTGTGTTCAGGGTTCATGGGTTCCGGGTTGATGGATTCAGGGTTGATGGACTAAAGGTTGATGAGTGCATGGTTGATGGGTTCAGGGTTCATGGATTCAGGTTTCATGGGTTCATGGGTTCATGGGTTCATGGGTTCATGGGTTCCGGGTTGATGGATTCAGGGTTGATGGGCTCAAGGTTGATGAGTGCATGGTTGATTTGTTGAGGGTTGATCGGTTCTGGGTTCATGGGTTCAGGGTTGATGGGTTCAGGGTTCAGGGTTCATTGGTTCATGGGTCTAGGGTTAATGGGTTCAGGGTTCAGGGTTAAGGTTCATTGGTTAAGGGTTCGTGGGTTCAGGGTTCATTGTTTCATGGGTTCAGGGTTAGTGGTTTGATGGGTTCAGGGTTCATGGGTTCATCGATTCAGGGTTATTGGGTTCATGGGTTCATGGGTTCACGCGTTCATGGGTTCATGGGTTCAGGGTTCATGGGTTCGGGGATCATAGGTTCAGGGGGTCATGGGTTCATCGGTAGGGTTCATGGGTTCAGGGTCGATGGGTTCAGCGTTCATGGTTTCAGGGTTCATGAGTTCAGGGTTCATGGGTTTTGGGTTCATGGGTTCAGGGTTCATCGGTTCAGGGTTGATGGGTTCATGGGCTCAGGGTTTACAGGTTCAGCGTTCATGGGTTCATGGGTTCAGGTTTCAGAGTTCATGGGTTCAGGTTTCAGAGTTAATGGGATCAGGGTTCATGGGTTCAGGGTTGATGGGTTCAGGGTTGATGGGTTCATGGATTCAGGGTTCATGGGTTCGGGGTTCATGGGTTCATGGGTTCAGGTTTCATGGGTTCAGGGGTACTGGGTTCAGCGTTCATGGGTTCAGGGTTCATGGGTTCAGGGTTCATGGGTTCAGGGTTCATGGGTTCAGGGTTCATTGGTTCATTGGTCCAGGGTTAATGGGTTCAGGGTTCAGGGTTAAGGTTCATTGGTTAAGGGTTCGTGGGTTCAGGGTTCATGGGTTCCGGGTTGATGGATTCAGGGTTGATGGGCTAAAGGTTGATGAGTGCATGGTTGATGGGTTCAGGGTTCATGGATTCAGGTTTCATGGGTTCATGGGTTCATGGGTTCGTGGGTTCATGGGTTCCGGGTTGATGGATTCAGGGTTGATAGGCTCAAGGTTGATGAGTGCATGGTTGATGGGTTCAGTGTTGATCGGTTCTGGGTTCATGGGTTCAGGGTTGATGGGTTCAGGGTTCAGGGTTCATTGGTTTATGGGTCTAGGGTTAATGGGTTCAGGGTTCAGGGTTAAGGGTTCGTGGGTTCAGGGTTCATGGTTTCATGGGTTCAGGGTTCATGGGTTCAGGGTTCATGGATTCAGATTTCATGGGTTCATGGGTTCATGGGTTCATGGGTTCATGGGTTAATGGGTTCAGGGTTATTGTGTTCAGGGTTCGTGGGTTCATGGGTTCATCGGTTCAGGGTTATTGGGTTCAAGGTTCATGGGTTCAGGGTTGATGGGTTCAGGGTTCACGGGTTCAAGGTTCATGTGTTCAGGGTTCAGGGTTCAGGGTTCAGGGTTCATGGGTTCATGGATTCACGGTTCAGGGTTCAGGGTTCATGGGTTAAGGGTTCATGAGTTCATGGGTTCATGGGTTTTGGGTACATGGGTTCATGGTTCATGGGTTCATGGTTCATGGATTCAGGGTTGATGGGTTCAGGGTTCACGGGTTCATGGTTCATGGGTTCAACGTTCATGGGTTCAGGGGTCATGGGTTCAGGGTTCATGGGTTAAGGGTTCATGAGTTCATGGGTTCATGGGTTTTGGGTACATGGGTTCATGGTTCATGGGTTCATGGTTCATGGATTCAGGGTTGATGGGTTCAGGGTTCACGGGTTCAGGGTTCATGGGTTCAGCGTTCATGGGTTCAAAATTCATGGGTTTAGTGTTCATGGGTTTTGGGTACATGGTTTCATGGGTTCAGGTTTCACGGGTTCAGGGTTCATGGCTTCAAGGTTAATGGGTTAATGGTTCATGGGTTCATGGTTCATGGGTTCAGGGTTCATGGGTTCAGTTTTCAGGGTTCAGTTTTCAGGGTTCAGGATTCAGGATTCATGGGTTAATGGGATCAGGGTTCATGGGTTCAGGGTTCATGGGTTCAGGGTTCATGGGTTCATGGGTTCAGGGTTCATGGTTTCAGGGTTCATGGGTTTAGGGGTCATGGGTTCAGGGTTCATGGGTTAAGGGTTCATGAGTTCATGGGTTCATGGGTTTTGGGTACATGGGTTCATGGTTCATGGGTTCATGGTTCATGGATTCAGGGTTGATGGGTTCAGGGTTCACGGGTTCAGTGTTCATGGGTTCAGCGTTCATGGGTTCAGAATTCATGGGTGTAGTGTTCATGGGTTTTGGGTACATGGGTTCATGGGTTCAGGTTTCACGGGTTCAGGGTTCATGGCTTCAAGGTTCATAGGTTAATGGTTCATGGGTTCAAGATTCATGCGTTCAAGGTTCATGGGTTCAGGTTTCAGGGTTGATGGGTTCAGTGTTGATGGGTTCAGTGTTGATGGGTTCAGTCTTGATGGATTCAGAGTTGATGGGTTCAGGGTTGATGGGTTCAAGGTTGATGAGTTGAGGGTTAATGGGTTCAGGGTTCATGGGTTCAGGGTTCATGGGTTCAGGGTTCATGGATTCATGGGTTCAGGGTTCAGGGTTCAGGGTTCAGGGTTCAGGGTTCATGGCTTCATGGGTTCACGGGTTCATGGGTTCATGTGTTCAGTGTTCAGGATTCGTGGGTTCATGGTTTCAGGGTTCATGGGTTCAGGGTTCGTGGGTTCATAGGTTCAGGGTTCATGGGTTC
The DNA here is from genome assembly GCA_949152435.1 of Gastracanthus pulcherrimus. Lineage (NCBI taxonomy): Eukaryota > Metazoa > Arthropoda > Insecta > Hymenoptera > Pteromalidae > Gastracanthus > Gastracanthus pulcherrimus. The sequence goes on from CASCKD010000085.1 coordinate 136,853, forward strand.
AGGGTTCATGGGTTCAGGGTTCATGGGTTCAGGGTTCATGGTATTAGATTAATGGATTCAGGGTTCTTGGGTTCAGTGTTCGTGGGTTCAGGGTTCATGGGTTCATGGGTTCATGGGTTCATGGGTTCATGGGTTCAGAGTTCATGGGTTCAGGGTTCATGGGTTTAGATTAATGGATTTAGGGTTCTTGGGTTCAGGGTTCATGGGTTTAGATTAATGGATTTAGGGTTCTTGGGTTCAGTGTTCATGGGTTCAGGGTTCATGGGTTCATGGGTTCATGGGTTTATGGGTTCAAGGGTTCATCGGTTCAGGGTTCATGGGTTAAGGGTTCATGAGTTCATGGGTTCATGGGTTTTGGGTACATGGGTTCATGGTTCATGGGTTCATGGTTCATGGATTCAGGGTTGATGGGTTCAGGGTTCACGGGATCATGGTTCATGGGTTCAGCGTTCATGGGTTCAGGGGTCATGGGTTCAGGGTTCATGGGTTAAGGGTTCATGAGTTCATGGTTTATGGGTTCAGGGTTCATGGGTTCAGGGTTCATGGATTCAGGGTTCATGGGTTCAGGGTTCATGGCTTCAAGGTTCATGGCTTCATGGCTTCAGGGTTCATGGGTTCAGCGTTCATGGGTTCAGGGTTCAGGGTTAAGGGTTTAGGGTTCATAGGTTCATGGATTTACGGTTCAGAGTTCAGGGTTCAGGGTTCATGGGTTCAGGGTTCAGGATTCATGGGTTCAAGATTCATGGGTTCAAGGTTCATGGGTTCAGGTTTCAGGTTTGATGGGTTCAGTATTGATGGGTTCAGTATTGATGGGTTCAGTATTGATGGGTTCAGTATTGATGGGTTCAGTATTGATGGGTTCAGTATTGATGGGTTCAGTATTGATGGTGTCAGAGTTGATGGGTCAGGGTTGATGGGTTCAAGGTTGATGAGTTGAGGGTTAATGGGTTAAGGGTTGATGGGTTCAGGGTTGATGGTTTCAGGGTTGATGGTTTCAGGCTTGGTGGGTTCAGTGTTTATGGTTTCAGGGTTAAAGGGTTCAGGGTTCATGGGTTTCGGGTTCATGGGTTCAGGGTTCATGGGTTCAGGGTTGATGGGTTCATGGGCTCAGGGTTCACAGGTTCAGGGTTCATGGGTTGATGGATTCAGGTTTCAGAGATCATGGGTTCAGGGTTCTGGGTTCAGGGTTCATGGTTCATGGGTTCAGGGTTGATGGGTTCATGGGCTCAAGGTTCACGGGTTCAGGGTTTATGGGTTCATGGGCTCAGGTTTCAGAGTTCATGGGTTCAGGGTTCTGGGTTTAGGGTTCATGGTTCATGGGTTCAATGTTCATGGATTCAGGGTTCAGGGTTCACTGTTTAGTGGTCATTGGTTCAGCGTTCATGGGTTCATGGGTGCATGGGTTCAGAGTTCATCGGTTAAGGGTTCTGGGTTCATTGGTTCATGGGGTCATGGTTGATGAGTTCAGTGTTGATGCTTTCAGGGTTGATGGGTTCAGGGTTCATGGGTTCAGGGTTCATGGGTTCATGGGTACAGGGTTAATGGGTTCAACGTTCATGGGTCCATGGGTTCAGGGTTCATGGGTTCAGGGTTTATGGGTTCAGGGTTAATGGGTTCAGGGTTCATGGTATCAGGGTTCATGGGTTCAGGGTTCATGGGTTCAGGGTTCATGGGTTTAGATTAATGGATTTAGGGTTCTTGGGTTCAGGGTTCATGGGTTTAGATTAATGGATTTAGGGTTCTTGGGTTCAGTGTTCGTGGGTTCAGGGTTCATGGGTTCATGGGTTCATGGGTTCATGGGTTCACGGGTTCATGGGTTCAGGGTTAAGGATTCATGGGTTCAAGGGTTCAGGGTTCATGGGTTCAGGGTTCATGAGTTCAGGGTTCATGGGTTCAGGGTTCATGGGTTCAGTTTTCAGGGTTCAGTTTTCAGGGTTCAGGGTTCAGGATTGATGGGTTAATGGGTTCAGGGTTCATGGGTTCAGGGTTCATGGGTTCAGGGTACATGGGATCAGGGTTCATGGGTTCATGGGTTCAGGGTTCATGGGTTCAGGGTTCATGGGTTCGGGGTTCATGGGTTCATGGGATCAGGTTTCATGGGTTCAGGGTTCTCGGGTTGAGGGTTCATGGGTTCAGGGTTCATGGGTTCACGGTTCAGGGTTAAGGTTCATTGGTTAAGGGTTCGTGTGTTCAGGGTTCATGGGTTCCGGGTTGATGGATTCAGGGTTGATGGACTAAAGGTTGATGAGTGCATGGTTGATGGGTTCAGGGTTCATGGATTCAGGTTTCATGGGTTCATGGGTTCATGGGTTCATGGGTTCATGGGTTCCGGGTTGATGGATTCAGGGTTGATGGGCTCAAGGTTGATGAGTGCATGGTTGATTTGTTGAGGGTTGATCGGTTCTGGGTTCATGGGTTCAGGGTTGATGGGTTCAGGGTTCAGGGTTCATTGGTTCATGGGTCTAGGGTTAATGGGTTCAGGGTTCAGGGTTAAGGTTCATTGGTTAAGGGTTCGTGGGTTCAGGGTTCATTGTTTCATGGGTTCAGGGTTAGTGGTTTGATGGGTTCAGGGTTCATGGGTTCATCGATTCAGGGTTATTGGGTTCATGGGTTCATGGGTTCACGCGTTCATGGGTTCATGGGTTCAGGGTTCATGGGTTCGGGGATCATAGGTTCAGGGGGTCATGGGTTCATCGGTAGGGTTCATGGGTTCAGGGTCGATGGGTTCAGCGTTCATGGTTTCAGGGTTCATGAGTTCAGGGTTCATGGGTTTTGGGTTCATGGGTTCAGGGTTCATCGGTTCAGGGTTGATGGGTTCATGGGCTCAGGGTTTACAGGTTCAGCGTTCATGGGTTCATGGGTTCAGGTTTCAGAGTTCATGGGTTCAGGTTTCAGAGTTAATGGGATCAGGGTTCATGGGTTCAGGGTTGATGGGTTCAGGGTTGATGGGTTCATGGATTCAGGGTTCATGGGTTCGGGGTTCATGGGTTCATGGGTTCAGGTTTCATGGGTTCAGGGGTACTGGGTTCAGCGTTCATGGGTTCAGGGTTCATGGGTTCAGGGTTCATGGGTTCAGGGTTCATGGGTTCAGGGTTCATTGGTTCATTGGTCCAGGGTTAATGGGTTCAGGGTTCAGGGTTAAGGTTCATTGGTTAAGGGTTCGTGGGTTCAGGGTTCATGGGTTCCGGGTTGATGGATTCAGGGTTGATGGGCTAAAGGTTGATGAGTGCATGGTTGATGGGTTCAGGGTTCATGGATTCAGGTTTCATGGGTTCATGGGTTCATGGGTTCGTGGGTTCATGGGTTCCGGGTTGATGGATTCAGGGTTGATAGGCTCAAGGTTGATGAGTGCATGGTTGATGGGTTCAGTGTTGATCGGTTCTGGGTTCATGGGTTCAGGGTTGATGGGTTCAGGGTTCAGGGTTCATTGGTTTATGGGTCTAGGGTTAATGGGTTCAGGGTTCAGGGTTAAGGGTTCGTGGGTTCAGGGTTCATGGTTTCATGGGTTCAGGGTTAGTGGTTTGATGGGTTCAGGGTTCATGGGTTCATCGATTCAGGGTTATTGGGTTCATGGGTTCATGGGTTCAGTGTTATTGGGTTCAGGGTTCATGTGTTCATTGTTTCATGGGTCCAGGGTTCATGGGTTCAGTGTTCATGGGTTCAGTGTTATTGGGTTCAGGGTTCATGTGTTCATTGGTTCATGGGTCCAGAGTTCATGGGTCCAGAGCTCATGGGTTCAGTGTTCATGGGTTCAATGTTCACGCGTTCATGGGTTCATGGGATCAGGGTTCATGGGTTCAGGTTACATGGGGTTAGGCTTGATGGGTTCAGGGTTCATAGATTCAAGGTTGATGAGTTTAAGGTTGATGGGTTCAGGGTTCATGGGTTTATGGGTTCAAGGGTTCATGGGTTCATGGGTTCATGTGTTCACGGGATCATGGGTTCAGGGTTAAGGATTCATGGGTTTTAGGGTTCAGGGTTCATGGATTCAGGGTTCATGAGTTCAGCGTTCATGGGTTCAGGGTTCATGGGTTCAGTTTTCAGGGTTCAGTTTTCAGGGTTCAGGGTTCAGGATTCATTGGTTACTGGGTTCAGGGTTCATGGGTTCAGGGTTCATGGGTTCAGGGTACATGGGATCAGGGTTCATGGGTTCATGGGTTCAGGGTTCATGGGTTCAGGGTTCATGGGTTCGGGGTTCATGGATTCATGGGATCAGGTTTCATGGGTTCAGGGTTCATGGGTTCAGGGTTCATGGGTTCATGGGTTCAAGGGTTCAGGGTTCATGGGTTCAGGGTTCAAGGGTTCAGGGTTCATGGTTCAGGATTGATGGGTTAATGGGTTCAGGGTTCATGGGTTCATGGGTTCAGGGTTCATGGGTTCAGGGTTCATGGGTTCGGGGTTCATGGATTCATGGGATCAGGTTTCATGGGTTCAGGGTTCATGGGTTCATGGGTTCAGGGTTCATGGGTTCAGGGTACATGGGATCAGGGTTCATGGGTTCAGGGTTCATGGGTTCATGGGTTCGGGGTTCATGGGTTCATGGGATCAGGTTTCATGGGTTCAGGGTTCATGGGTTGAGGGTTCATGGGTTCAGGGTTCATGGGTTCACGGTTCAGGGTTAAGGTTCATTGGTTAAGGGTTCGTGTGTTCAGGGTTCATGGGTTCCGGGTTGATGGATTCAGGGTTGATGGACTAAAGGTTGATGAGTGCATGGTGTATGGGTTCAGGGTTCATGGATTCAGGTTTCATGGGTTCATGGGTTCATGGGTTCATGGGTTCATGGGTTCATGGGTTCATGGGTTCCGGGTTGATGGATTCAGGGTTGATGGGCTCAAGGTTGATGAGTGCATGGTTGATGGGTTGAGGGTTGATCGGTTCTGGGTTCATGGGTTCAGGGTTCATTGGTTCATGGGTCTAGGGTTAATGTGTTCAGGGTTCATGGGTTCATCGATTCAGGGTTATTGGGTTCATGGGTTCATGGGTTCACGCGTTCATGGGTTCATGGGTTCAGGGTTCATGGGTTCGGGGATCATGGATTCATGGGATCAGGTTTCATGGGTTCAGGGTTCATGGGTTCAAGGGTTCAGGGTTCATGGGTTCAGGGTTCAAGGGTTCAGGGTTCATGGTTCAGGATTGATGGGTTAATGGGTTCAGGGTTCATGGGTTCAGGGTTCATGGGTTCAGGGTACATGGGATCAGGGTTCATGGGTTCATGGGTTCAGGGTTCATGGGTTCATGGGTTCGGGGTTCATGGGTTCATGGGATCAGGTTTCATGGGTTCAGGGTTCATGGGTTGAGGGTTCATGGGTTCAGGGTTCATGGGTTCACGGTTCAGGGTTAAGGTTCATTGGTTAAGGGTTCGTGTGTTCAGGGTTCATGGGTTCCGGGTTGATGGATTCAGGGTTGATGGACTAAAGGTTGATGAGTGCATGGTTGATGGGTTCAGGGTTCATGGATTCAGGTTTCATGGGTTCAAGGGTTCATGGGTTCATGGGTTCATGTGTTCACGGGATCATGGGTTCAGGGTTAAGGATTCATGGGTTTTAGGGTTCAGGGTTCATGGATTCAGGGTTCATGAGTTCAGCGTTCATGGGTTCAGGGTTCATGGGTTCAGTTTTCAGGGTTCAGTTTTCAGGGTTCAGGGTTCAGGATTCATTGGTTACTGGGTTCAGGGTTCATGGGTTCAGGGTTCATGGGTTCAGGGTACATGGGATCAGGGTTCATGGGTTCATGGGTTCAGGGTTCATGGGTTCAGGGTTCATGGGTTCGGGGTTCATGGATTCATGGGATCAGGTTTCATGGGTTCAGGGTTCATGGGTTCAGGGTTCAGGGTTCATGGGTTCATGGGTTCAAGGGTTCAGGGTTCATGGGTTCAGGGTTCAAGGGTTCAGGGTTCATGGTTCAGGATTGATGGGTTAATGGGTTCAGGGTTCATGGGTTCAGGGTTCATGGGTTCAGGGTTCATGGGTTCAGGGTACATGGGATCAGGGTTCATGGGTTCATGGGTTCAGGGTTCATGGGTTCATGGGTTCGGGGTTCATGGGTTCATGGGATCAGGTTTCATGGGTTCAGGGTTCATGGGTTGAGGGTTCATGGGTTCAGGGTTCATGGGTTCACGGTTCAGGGTTAAGGTTCATTGGTTAAGGGTTCGTGTGTTCAGGGTTCATGGGTTCCGGGTTGATGGATTCAGGGTTGATGGACTAAAGGTTGATGAGTGCATGGTTGATGGGTTCAGGGTTCATGGATTCAGGTTTCATGGGTTCATGGGTTCATGGGTTCATGGGTTCATGGGTTCATGGGTTCCGGGTTGATGGATTCAGGGTTGATGGGCTCAAGGTTGATGAGTGCATGGTTGATGGGTTGAGGGTTGATCGGTTCTGGGTTCATGGGTTCAGGGTTGATGGGTTCAGGGTTCAGGGTTCATTGGTTCATGGGTCTAGGGTTAATGTGTTCAGGGTTCATGGGTTCATCGATTCAGGGTTATTGGGTTCATGGGTTCATGGGTTCACGCGTTCATGGGTTCATGGGTTCAGGGTTCATGGGTTCGGGGATCATAGGTTCAGGGGGTCATGGGTTCATCGGTAGGGTTCATGGGTTCAGGGTCGATGGGTTCAGCGTTCATGGTTTCAGGGTTCATGAGTTCAGGGTTCATGGGTTTTGGGTTCATGGGTTCAGGGTTCATCGGTTCAGGGTTGATGGGTTCATGGGCTCAGGGTTTACAGGTTCAGCGTTCATGGGTTCATGGGTTCAGGTTTCAGAGTTCATGGGTTCAGGTTTCAGAGTTCATGGGTTCAGGGTTCATGGGTTCAGGGTTGATGGGTTCAGGGTTGATGGGTTCATGGGTTCAGGGTTCATGGGTTCGGGGTTCATGGGTTCATGGGTTCAGGTTTCATGGGTTCAGGGGTACTGGGTTCAGCGTTCATGGGTTCAGGGTTCATGGGTTCAGGGTTCTTGGGTTCAGGGTTCATGGGTTCAGGGTTCATTGGTTCATTGGTCCAGGGTTAATGGGTTCAGGGTTCAGGGTTAAGGTTCATTGGTTAAGGGTTCGTGGGTTCAGGGTTCATGGGTTCCGGGTTGATGGATTCAGGGTTGATGGGCTAAAGGTTGATGAGTGCATGGTTGATGGGTTCAGGGTTCATGGATTCAGGTTTCATGGGTTCATGGGTTCAAGGGTTCATGGGTTCGTGGGTTCATGGGTTCCGGGTTGATGGATTCAGGGTTGATGGACTCAAGGTTGATGAGTGCATGGTTGATGGGTTCAGTGTTGATCGGTTCTGGGTTCATGGGTTCAGGGTTGATGGGTTCAGGGTTCAGGGTTCATTGGTTTATGGGTCTAGGGTTAATGGGTTCAGGGTTCAGGGTTAAGGTTCATTGGTTAAGGGTTCGTGGGTTCAGGGTTCATGGTTTCATGGGTTCAGGGTTAGTGGTTTGATGGGTTCAGGGTTCATGGGTTCATCGATTCAGGGTTATTGGGTTCATGGGTTCATGGGTTCAGTGTTATTGGGTTCAGGGTTCATGTGTTCATTGTTTCATGGGTCCAGGGTTCATGGGTTCAGTGTTCATGGGTTCAGTGTTATTGGGTTCATTGGTTCATGGGTCCAGAGTTCATGGGTTCAGTGTTCATGGGTTCAATGTTCACGCGTTCATGGGTTCATGGGTTCAGGGTTCATGGGTTCAGGGTTCATGGGTTCGGGGATCATAGGTTCAGGGGGTCATGGGTTCATGGGTAGAGTTCATGGGTTCAGAGTTGATGGGTTCAGCGTTCATGGTTTCAGGGTTCATGGGTTCAGGGTTCATGGGTTTCGGGTTCATGGGTTCAGGGTTCATGGGTTCAGGGTTGATGGGTTCATGGGCTCAGGGTTCACAGGTTCAGGGTTCATGGGTTGATGGGTTCAGGTTTCAGAGATCATGGGTTCAGGGTTCTGGGTTCAGGGTTCATGGTTCATGGGTTCAGGGTTGATGGGTTCATGGGCTCAGGGTTCACGGGTTCAGGGTTTATGGGTTCATGGGCTCAGGTTTCAGAGTTCATGGGTTCAGGGTTCTGGGTTTAGGGTTCAGTGTTCATGGGTTCAATGTTCACGCGTTCATGGGTTCATGGGTTTAGGGGTCATTGGTTCAGCGTTCATGGGTTCAAGGGTGCATGGGTTCAGAGTTCATCGGTTAAGGGTTCTGGGTTCATTGGTTCATGGGGTCATGGTTGATGAGTTCAGTGTTGATGGTTTCAGGGTTGATGGGTTCAGAGTTCATGGGTTCTAGGTTGATGATATGAGGGTTAATGAATTCAGGGTTCATGGGTTCAGGGTTCATGGGTTCAGGGTTCATGGGTTCAGGGTTCATGGGTTCAGGGTTCATGGGTTCAGGGTTCATGGGTTCAGGGTTCATGGGTTCAGGGTTCATGGGTTCAGGGTTCATGGGTTCAGGGTTCATGGGTTCAGGGTTCATGGGTTCAGGGTTCATGGGTTCAGGGTTCATGGGTTCAGGGTTCATGGGTTCAGGGTTCATGGGTTCAGGGTTAATGGGTTCAGGGTTCATGGGTTCAGGGTTCATGGGTTCAGGGTTCATGGGTTCAGGGTTCATGGGTTCAGGGTTCATGGGTTCATGGGATCAGGGTTCATGGGTTCAGGTTTCATGGGTTCAGGGTACATGGGTTTAGGCTTGATGGGTTCAGGGTTGATAGATTCAAGGTTGATGAGTTTAAGGTTGATGGGTTCAGGGTTCATGGGTTGATGGGTTCAGGTTTCAGAGTTCATGGGTTCAGGGTTCTGGGTTCAGGGTTCATGGTTCATGGGTTCAGGGTTGATGGGTTCAGGGTTCAGGGTTCATTGGTTTATGGGTCTAGGGTTAATGGGTTCAGGGTTCAGGGTTAAGGTTCATTGGTTAAGGGTTCGTGGGTTCAGGGTTCATGGTTTCATGGGTTCAGGGTTAGTGGTTTGATGGGTTCAGGGTTCATGGGTTCATCGATTCAGGGTTATTGGGTTCATGGGTTCATGGGTTCAGTGTTATTGGGTTCAGGGTTCATGTGTTCATTGTTTCATGGGTCCAGGGTTCATGGGTTCAGTGTTCATGGGTTCAGTGTTATTGGGTTCAGGGTTCATGTGTTCATTGGTTCATGGGTCCAGAGTTCATGGGTTCAGTGTTCATGGGTTCAATGTTCACGCGTTCATGGGTTCATGGGTTCAGGGTTCATGGGTTCAGGGTTCATGGGTTCGGGGATCATAGGTTCAGGGGGTCATGGGTTCATGGGTAGAGTTCATGGGTTCAGAGTTGATGGGTTCAGCGTTCATGGTTTCAGGGTTCATGGGTTCAGGGTTCATGGGTTTCGGGTTCATGGGTTCAGGGTTCATGGGTTCAGGGTTGATGGGTTCATGGGCTCAGGGTTCACAGGTTCAGGGTTCATGGGTTGATGGGTTCAGGTTTCAGAGATCATGGGTTCAGGATTCTGGGTTCAGGGTTCATGGTTCATGGGTTCAGGGTTGATGGGTTCATGGGCTCAGGGTTCACGGGTTCAGGGTTTATGCGTTCATGGGCTCAGGTTTCAGAGTTCATGGGTTCAGGGTTCTGGGTTTAGGGTTCATGGTTCATGGGTTCAATGTTCATGGATTCAGGGTTCAGGGTTCACTGTTTAGGGGTCATTGGTTCAGCGTTCATGGGTTCAAGGGTGCATGGGTTCAGAGTTCATCGGTTAAGGGTTCTGGGTTCATTGGTTCATGGGGTCATGGTTGATGAGTTCAGTGTTGATGGTTTCAGGGTTGATGGGTTCAGAGTTCATGGGTTCTAGGTTGATGATATGAGGGTTAATGAATTCAGGGTTCATGGGTTCAGGGTTCATGGGTTCAGGGTTCATGGGTTCAGGGTTCATGGGTTCAGGGTTCATGGGTTCAGGGTTCATGGGTTCAGGGTTCATGGGTTCAGGGTTCATGGGTTCAGGGTTCATGGGTTCAGGGTTCATGGGTTCAGGGTTCATGGGTTCAGGGTTAATGGGTTCAGGGTTCATGGGTTCAGGGTTCATGGGTTCAGGGTTCATGGGTTCAGGGTTCATGGGTTCAGGGTTCATGGGTTCAGGGTTCATGGGTTCATGGGATCAGGGTTCATGGGTTCAGGTTTCATGGGTTCAGGGTACATGGGTTTAGGCTTGATGGGTTCAGGGTTGATAGATTCAAGGTTGATGAGTTTAAGGTTGATGGGTTCAGGGTTCATGGGTTGATGGGTTCAGGTTTCAGAGTTCATGGGTTCAGGGTTCTGGGTTCAGGGTTCATGGTTCATGGGTTCAGGGTTGATGGGTTCATGGGCTCAGGGTTCACGGGTTCAGGGTTTATGGGTTCATGGGTTCAGGTTTCAGAGTTCATGGGTTCAGGGTTCTGGGTTTAGGGTTCATGGTTCATGGGTTCAATGTTCATGGATTCAGGGTTCAGGGTTCACTGTTTAGGGGTCATTGGTTCAGCGTTCATGGGTTCATGGGTGCATGGGTTCAGAGTTCATCGGTTAAGGGTTCTTGGTTCATTGGTTCATGGGGTCAGGGTTGATGAGTTCAGTGTTGATGGTTTCAGGGTTGATGGGTTCAGAGTTCATGGGTTCTAGGTTGATGATATGAGGGATAATGAATTCATGGTAGATGGGTTCAGGGTTCATGGGTTCAGGGTTCATGGGTTCAGGGTTGATAGATTCAAGGTTGATGAGTTTAAGGTTGATGGGTTCAGGGTTAATGGGTTTAGGGTTCATGGGTTCTGGGTTCAGAGTTATGGGTTCATTCGTTCATTGGTTCATGGTTTCAGGGTTCATGGGTTCATGGGCTCAGGGATCATGGGTTTAGGATTCATGGGTTCCGGGTTCATGGGTTCAGGGTTCATGGGTTCATGGGTACAGGGTTAATGGGTTCAAGGTTCATGGGTCCATGGGGTCAGGGTTCATGGGTTCAGGGTTTATGGTATCAGGGTTCATGGGTTCAGGATTCATGGGCTCAGGGATCATGGGTTTAGGGTTCATGGGTTCCGGGTTCATGGGATCAGGGTTCATGGGTTCATGGGTACAGGGTTAATGGGTTCATGGGTTCATGGGTTGAGGGTTCATGGGTTCAGGGTTCATGGGTTCTGGGTTCAGAGTTATGGGTTCATTCGTTCATTGGTTCATGGTTTCAGGGTTCATGGGTTCATGGGCTCAGGGATCATGGGTTTAGGATTCATGGGTTCCGGGTTCATGGGTTCAGGGTTCATGGGTTCATGGGTACAGGGTTAATGGGTTCAAGGTTCATGGGTCCATGGGGTCAGGGTTCATGGGTTCAGGGTTTATGGTATCAGGGTTCATGGGTTCAGGATTCATGGGTTCAAGGTCCATGGGTTCAGGGTTCATGGGTTCATGGGTTCATGGGTTCAGGGTTCATGGGTTCAGGGTTCATAAGTTCAGAGTTCTTGGGTTCAGAGTTCATGGATTCAGGGTTCATGGGTTCAGGGTTCAGAGTTATGCGTTCTTGGGTTAAGGTTTCATGGTTCATTGGTTCATGGGTCCAGGGTTCATGGGTTCAGGGTTCAGAGTTATGGGTTCATTTGTCCAGTGGTTCATGGGTTCATGGGCTCAGGGATCATGGGTTCATGGGTTCAGGGTTCATGGGTTCAGGGTTCATGGGTTCGGGGTTCATGGGTTCATGGGATCAGGTTTCATGGGTTCAAGGTTCATGGGTTGAGGGTTCATGGGTTCAGGGTTCATGGGTTCACGGTTCAGGGATAAGGTTCATTGGTTAAGGGTTCGTGTGTTCAGGGTTCATGGGTTCCGGGTTGATGGATTCAGGGTTGATGGACTAAAGGTTGATGAGTGCATGGTTGATGGGTTGAGGGTTGATCGGTTCTGGGTTCATGGGTTCAGGGTTGATGGGTTCAGGGTTCAGGGTTCATTGGTTCATGGGTCTAGGGTTAATGGGTTCAGGGTTCAGGGTTAAGGTTCATTGGTTAAGGGTTCGTGGGTTCAGGGTTCATTGTTTCATGGGTTCAGGGTTAGTGGTTTGATGGGTTCAGGGTTCATGGGTTCATCGATTCAGGGTTATTGGGTTCATGGGTTCATGGGTTCACGCGTTCATGGGTTCATGGGTTCAGGGTTCATGGGTTCGGGGATCATAGGTTCAGGGGGTCATGGGTTCATCGGTAGGGTTCATGGGTTCAGGGTCGATGGGTTCAGCGTTCATGGTTTCAGGGTTCATGAGTTCAGGGTTCATGGGTTTTGGGTTCATGGGTTCAGGGTTCATCGGTTCAGGGTTGATGGGTTCATGGGCTCAGGGTTTACAGGTTCAGCGTTCATGGGTTCATGGGTTCAGGTTTCAGAGTTCATGGGTTCAGGTTTCAGAGTTCATGGGTTCAGGGTTCATGGGTTCAGGGTTGATGGGTTCAGGGTTGATGGGTTCATGGATTCAGGGTTCATGGGTTCGGGGTTCATGGGTTCATGGGTTCAGGTTTCATGGGTTCAGGGGTACTGGGTTCAGCGTTCATGGGTTCAGGGTTCATGGGTTCAGGGTTCATGGGTTCAGGGTTCATGGGTTCAGGGTTCATGGGTTCAGGGTTCATTGGTTCATTGGTCCAGGGTTAATGGGTTCAGGGTTCAGGGTTAAGGTTCATTGGTTAAGGGTTCATGGGTTCAGGGTTCATGGGTTCCGGGTTGATGGATTCAGGGTTGATGGGCTAAAGGTTGATGAGTGCATGGTTGATGGGTTCAGGGTTCATGGATTCAGGTTTCATGGGTTTATGGGTTCATGGGTTCAGGTTTCAGAGTTCATGGGTTCAGGGTTCTGGGTTGATGGATTCAGGGTTGATGGGCTCAAGGTTGATGAGTGCATGGTTGATGGGTTCAGTGTTGATCGGTTCTGGGTTCATGGGTTCAGGGTTCATGGGTTCAGGGTTCACGGTTCATTGGTTTATGGGTCTAGGGTTAATGGGTTCAGGGTTCATGGGTTCAGGGTTCATGGGTTCAGGGTTCATGGGTTCAGGGTTCATGGGTTCAGGGTTCATGGGTTCAGGGTTCATGGGTTCAGGGTTCATGGGTTCAGGGTTCATGGGTTCAGGGTTCATGGGTTCAGGGTTCATGGGTTCAGGGTTCATGGGTTCAGGGTTCATGGGTTCAGGGTTCATGGGTTCAGGGTTCATGGGTTCAGGGTTCATGGGTTCAGGGTTCATGGGTTCAGGGTTCATGGGTTCAGGGTTCATGGGTTCAGGGTTCATGGGTTCAGTGTTCAAGGGTTCATGGGATCAGGGTTCATGGGTTCAGGTTTCATGGGTTCAGGGTACATGGGTTTAGGCTTGATGGGTTCAGGGTTGATAGATTCAAGGTTGATGAGTTTAAGGTTGATGGGTTCAGGGTTCATGGGTTGATGGGTTCAGGTTTCAGAGTTCATGGGTTCAGGGTTCTGGGTTCAGGGTTCATGGTTCATGGGTTCAGGGTTGATGGGTTCATGGGCTCAGGGTTCACGGGTTCAGGGTTTATGGGTTCATGGGTTCAGGTTTCAGAGTTCGTGGGTTCATGGGTTCCGGGTTGATGGATTCAGGGTTGATGGGCTCAAGGTTGATGAGTGCATGGTTGATGGGTTCAGTGTTGATCGGTTCTGGGTTCATGGGTTCAGGGTTCATGGGTTCAGGGTTCACGGTTCATTGGTTTATGGGTCTAGGGTTAATGGGTTCAGGGTTCAGGGTTAAGGTTCATTGGTTAAGGGTTCGTGGGTTCAGGGTTCATGGTTTCATGGGTTCAGGGTTAGTGGTTTGATGGGTTCAGGGTTCATGGGTTCATCGATTCAGGGTTATTGGGTTCATGGGTTCATGGGTTCAGTGTTATTGGGTTCAGGGTTCATGTGTTCATTGTTTCATGGGTCCAGGGTTCATGGGTTCAGTGTTCATGGGTTCAGCGTTATTGGGTTCAGGGTTCATGTGTTCATTGGTTCATGGGTCCAGAGTTCAAGGGTTCAGTGTTCATGGGTTCAGGGTTCATGGGTTCAGGGTTCATTGGTTCATTGGTCCAGGGTTAATGGGTTCAGGGTTCAGGGTTAAGGTTCATTGGTTAAGGGTTCGTGGGTTCAGGGTTCATGGGTTCCGGGTTGATGGATTCAGGGTTGATGGGCTAAAGGTTGATGAGTGCATGGTTGATGGGTTCAGGGTTCATGGATTCAGGTTTCATGGGTTCATGGGTTCATGGGTTCATGGGTTCGTGGGTTCATGGGTTCCGGGTTGGTGGATTCAGGGTTGATGGGCTCAAGGTTGATGAGTGCATGGTTGATGGGTTCAGTGTTGATCGGTTCTGGGTTCATGGGTTCAGGGTTGATGGGTTCAGGGTTCAGGGTTCATTGGTTTATGGGTCTAGGGTTAATGGGTTCAGGGTTCAGGGTTAAGGTTCATTGGTTAAGGGTTCGTGGGTTCAGGGTTCATGGTTTCATGGGTTCAGGGTTAGTGGTTTGATGGGTTCAGGGTTCATGGGTTCATCGATTCAGGGTTATTGGGTTCATGGGTTCATGGGTTCAGTGTTATTGGGTTCAGGGTTCATGTGTTCATTGTTTCATGGGTCCAGGGTTCATGGGTTCAGTGTTCATGGGTTCAGTGTTATTGGGTTCAGGGTTCATGTGTTCATTGGTTCATGGGTCCAGAGTTCATGGGTTCAGTGTTCATGGGTTCAATGTTCACGCGTTCATGGGTTCATGGGTTCAGGGTTCATGGGTTCAGGGTTCATGGGTTCGGGGATCATAGGTTCAGGGGGTCATGGGTTCATGGGTAGGGTTCATGGGTTCAGAGTTGATGGGTTCAGCGTTCATGGTTTCAGGGTTCATGGGTTCAGGGTTCATGGGTTTCGGGTTCATGGGTTCAGGGTTCATGGGTTCAGGGTTGATGGGTTCATGGGCTCAGGGTTCACAGGTTCAGGGTTCATGGGTTGATGGGTTCAGGTTTCAGAGATCATGGGTTCAGGGTTCTGGGTTCAGGGTTCATGGTTCATGGGTTCAGGGTTGATGGGTTCATGGGCTCAGGGTTCACGGGTTCAGGGTTTATGGGTTCATGGGCTCAGGTTTCAGAGTTCATGGGTTCAGGGTTCTGGGTTTAGGGTTCATGGTTCATGGGTTCAATGTTCATGGATTCAGGGTTCAGGGTTCACTGTTTAGGGGTCATTGGTTCAGCGTTCATGGGTTCATGGGTGCATGGGTTCAGAGTTCATCGGTTAAGGGTTCTGGGTTCATTGGTTCATGGGGTCATGGTTGATGAGTTCAGTGTTGATGGTTTCAGGGTTGATGGGTTCAGAGTTCATGGGTTCTAGGTTGATGATATGAGGGTTAATGAATTCATGGTAGATGGGTTCAGGGTTCATGGGTTCAGGGTTCATGGGTTCAGGGTTCATGGGTTCAGGGTTCATGGGTTCAGGGTTCATGGGTTCAGGGTTCATGGGTTCAGGGTTCATGGGTTCAGGGTTCATGGGTTCAGGGTTCATGGGTTCAGGGTTCATGGGTTCAGGGTTCATGGGTTCAGGGTTCATGGGTTCAGGGTTCATGGGTTCAGGGTTCATGGGTTCAGGGTTCATGGGTTCAGGGTTCATGGGTTCAGGGTTCATGGGTTCAGGGTTCATGGGTTCAGGGTTCATGGGTTCAGGGTTCATGGGTTCAGGGTTCATGGGTTCAGGGTTCATGGGTTCAGGGTTCATGGGTTCAGGGTTCATGGGTTCAGGGTTCATGGGTTCAGGGTTCATGGGTTCAGGGTTCATGGGTTCAGGGTTCATGGGTTCAGGGTTCATGGGTTCAGGGTTCATGGGTTCAGGGTTCATGGGTTCAGGGTTCATGGGTTCAGGGTTCATGGGTTCAGGGTTCATGGGTTCAGGGTTCATGGGTTCAGGGTTCATGGGTTCAGGGTTCATGGGTTCAGGGTTCATGGGTTCAGGGTTCATGGGTTCAGGGTTCATGGGTTCAGGGTTCATGGGTTCAGGGTTCATGGGTTCAGGGTTCATGGGTTCAGGGTTCATGGGTTCAGGGTTCATGGGTTCAGGGTTCATGGGTTCAGGGTTCATGGGTTCAGTGTTCAAGGGTTCATGGGATCAGGGTTCATGGGTTCAGGTTTCATGGGTTCAGGGTACATGGGTTTAGGCTTGATGGGTTCAGGGTTGATAGATTCAAGGTTGATGAGTTTAAGGTTGATGGGTTCAGGGTTCATGGGTTGATGGGTTCAGGTTTCAGAGTTCATGGGTTCAGGGTTCTGGGTTCAGGGTTCATGGTTCATGGGTTCAGGGTTGATGGGTTCATGGGCTCAGGGTTCACGGGTTCAGGGTTTATGGGTTCATGGGTTCAGGTTTCAGAGTTCATGGGTTCAGGGTTCTGGGTTTAGGGTTCATGGTTCATGGGTTCAATGTTCATGGATTCAGGGTTCAGGGTTCACTGTTTAGGGGTCATTGGTTCAGCGTTCATGGGTTCATGGGTTCAGAGTTCATCGGTTAAGGGTTCTTGGTTCATTGGTTCATGGGGTCAGGGTTGATGAGTTCAGTGTTGATGGTTTCAGGGTTGATGGGTTCAGAGTTCATGGGTTCTAGGTTGATGATATGAGGGTTAATGAATTCAGGGTTCATGGGTTCAGGGTTCATGGGTTCAGGGTTCATGGGTTCAGGGTTCATGGGTTCAGGGTTCATGGGTTCAGGGTTCATGGGTTCAGGGTTCATGGGTTCAGGGTTCATGGGTTCAGGGTTCATGGGTTCAGGGTTCATGGGTTCAGGGTTCATGGGTTCAGGGTTCATGGGTTCAGGGTTCATGGGTTCAGGGTTCATGGGTTCAGGGTTCATGGGTTCAGGGTTCATGGGTTCAGGGTTCATGGGTTCAGGGTTCATGGGTTCATGGGTTCAGGGTTCATGGGTTCAGGGTTCATGGGCTCAGGGTTCACGGGTTCAGGGTTTATGGGTTCATGGGTTCAGGTTTCAGAGTTCATGGGTTCAGGGTTCTGGGTTTAGGGTTCAATGTTCATGGATTCAGGGTTCAGGGTTCACTGTTTAGGGGTCATTGGTTCAGCGTTCATGGGTTCATGGGTTCAGAGTTCATCGGTTAAGGGTTCTTGGTTCATTGGTTCATGGGGTCAGGGTTGATGAGTTCAGTGTTGATGGTTTCAGGGTTGATGGGTTCAGAGTTCATGGGTTCTAGGTTGATGATATGAGGGTTAATGAATTCAGGGTTCATGGGTTCAGGGTTCATGGGTTCAGGGTTCATGGGTTCAGGGTTCATGGGTTCAGGGTTCATGGGTTCAGGGTTCATGGGTTCAGGGTTCATGGGTTCAGGGTTCATGGGTTCAGGGTTCATGGGTTCAGGGTTCATGGGTTCAGGGTTCATGGGTTCAGGGTTCATGGGTTCAGGGTTCTTGGGTTCAGGGTTCGTGGGTTCAGGGTTCATGGGTTCAGGGTTCGTGGGTTCAGGGTTCATGGGTTCAGGGTTCGTGGGTTCAGGGTTCATGGGTTCAGGGTTCATGGGTTCAGGGTTCATGGGTTCAGGGTTCATGGGTTCAGGGTTCATGGGTTCAGGGTTCATGGGTTCAGGGTTCATGGGTTCAGGGTTCATGGGTTCAGGGTTCATGGGTTCAGGGTTCATGGGTTCAGGGTTCATGGGTTCAGGGTTCATGGGTTCAGGGTTCATGGGTTCAGGGTTCATGGGTTCAGGGTTCATGGGTTCAGGGTTCATGGGTTCAGGGTTCATGGGTTCAGGGTTCATGGGTTCAGGGTTCATGGGTTCAGGGTTCATGGGTTCAGGGTTCATGGGTTCAGGGTTCATGGGTTCAGGGTTCATGGGTTCAGGGTTCATGGGTTCAGGGTTCATGGGTTCAGGGTTCATGGGTTCAGGGTTCATGGGTTCAGGGTTCATGGGTTCAGGGTTCATGGGTTCAGGGTTCATGGGTTCAGGGTTCATGGGTTCAGGGTTCATGGGTTCAGGGTTCATGGGTTCAGGGTTCATGGGTTCAGGGTTCATGGGTTCAGGGTTCATGGGTTCAGGGTTCATGGGTTCAGGGTTCATGGGTTCAGGGTTCATGGGTTCAGGGTTCATGGGTTCAGGGTTCATGGGTTCAGGGTTCATGGGTTCAGGGTTCATGGGTTCAGGGTTCATGGGTTCAGGGTTCATGGGTTCAGGGTTCATGGGTTCAGGGTTCATGGGTTCAGGGTTCATGGGTTCAGGGTTCATGGGTTCAGGGTTCATGGGTTCAGGGTTCATGGGTTCAGGGTTCATGGGTTCAGGGTTCATGGGTTCAGGGTTCATGGGTTCAGGGTTCATGGGTTCAGGGTTCATGGGTTCAGGGTTCATGGGTTCAGGGTTCATGGGTTCAGGGTTCATGGGTTCAGGGTTCATGGGTTCAGGGTTCATGGGTTCAGGGTTCATGGGTTCAGGGTTCATGGGTTCAGGGTTCATGGGTTCAGGGTTCATGGGTTCAGGGTTCATGGGTTCAGGGTTCATGGGTTCAGGGTTCATGGGTTCAGGGTTCATGGGTTCAGGGTTCATGGGTTCAGGGTTCATGGGTTCATGGGTTCAGGGTTCATGGGTTCAGGGTTCATGGGTTCAGGGTTCATGGGTTCAGGGTTCATGGGTTCAGGGTTCATGGGTTCAGGGTTCATGGGTTCAGGGTCCATGGGTTCAGGGTTCATGGGTTCAGGGTTCATGGGTTCAGGGTTCATGGGTTCAGGGTTCATGGGTTCAGGGTTCATGGGTTCAGGGTTCATGGGTTCAGGGTTCATGGGTTCAGGGTTCATGGGTTCAGGGTTCATGGGTTCAGGGTTCATGGGTTCAGGGTTCATGGGTTCAGGGTTCATGGGTTCAGGGTTCATGGGTTCAGGGTTCATGGGTTCAGGGTTCATGGGTTCAGGGTTCATGGGTTCAGGGTTCATGGGTTCAGGGTTCATGGGTTCAGGGTTCATGGGTTCAGGGTTCATGGGTTCAGGGTTCATGGGTTCAGGGTTCATGGGTTCAGGGTTCATGGGTTCAGGGTTCATGGGTTCAGGGTTCATGGGTTCAGGGTTCATGGGTTCAGGGTTCATGGGTTCAGGGTTCATGGGTTCAGGGTTCATGGGTTCAGGGTTCATGGGTTCAGGGTTCATGGGTTCAGGGTTCATGGGTTCAGGGTTCATGGGTTCAGGGTTCATGGGTTCAGGGTTCATGGGTTCAGGGTTCATGGGTTCAGGGTTCATGGGTTCAGGGTTCATGGGTTCAGGGTTCATGGGTTCAGGGTTCATGGGTTCAGGGTTCATGGGTTCAGGGTTCATGGGTTCAGGGTTCATGGGTTCAGGGTTCATGGGTTCAGGGTTCATGGGTTCAGGGTTCATGGGTTCAGGGTTCATGGGTTCAGGGTTCATGGGTTCAGGGTTCATGGGTTCAGGGTTCATGGGTTCAGGGTTCATGGGTTCAGGGTTCATGGGTTCAGGGTTCATGGGTTCAGGGTTCATGGGTTCAGGGTTCATGGGTTCAGGGTTCATGGGTTCAGGGTTCATGGGTTCAGGGTTCATGGGTTCAGGGTTCATGGGTTCAGGGTTCATGGGTTCAGGGTTCATGGGTTCAGGGTTCATGGGTTCAGGGTTCATGGGTTCAGGGTTCATGGGTTCAGGGTTCATGGGTTCAGGGTTCATGGGTTCAGGGTTCATGGGTTCAGGGTTCATGGGTTCAGGGTTCATGGGTTCAGGGTTCATGGGTTCAGGGTTCATGGGTTCAGGGTTCATGGGTTCAGGGTTCATGGGTTCAGGGTTCATGGGTTCAGGGTTCATGGGTTCAGGGTTCATGGGTTCAGGGTTCATGGGTTCAGGGTTCATGGGTTCAGGGTTCATGGGTTCAGGGTTCATGGGTTCAGGGTTCATGGGTTCAGGGTTCATGGGTTCAGGGTTCATGGGTTCAGGGTTCATGGGTTCAGGGTTCATTGGTTCATGGGGTCAGGGTTGATGAGTTCAGTGTTGATGGTTTCAGGGTTGATGGGTTCAGAGTTCATGGGTTCTAGGTTGATGATATGAGGGTTAATGAATTCATGGTAGATGGGTTCAGGGTTCATGGGTTCAGGGTTCATGGGTTCAGGGTTGATAGATTGAAGGTTTATGAGTTTAAGGTTGATGGGTTCAGGGTTCATGGGTTTAGGGTTCATGGGTTCATAGGTTCATGGGCTCAGGGATCATGGGTTTAGGGTTCATGGGTTCCGGGTTCATGGGATCAGGGTTCATGGGTTCATGGGTACAGGGTTAATGGGTTCAAGGGTTCATGGGTTGAGGGTTCATGGGTTCAGGGTTCATGGGTTCTGGGTTCAGAGTTATGGGTTCATTCGTTCATTGGTTCATGGTTTCAGGGTTCATGGGTTCATGGGCTCAGGGATCATGGGTTTAGGATTCATGGGTTCCGGGTTCATGGGTTCAGGGTTCATGGGTTCATGGGTACAGGGTTCATGGGTTCAGGGTTCATGGGTTCAGGGTTCATGGGTTCAGGGTTCATGGGTTCAGGGTTCATGGGTTCAGGGTTCATGGGTTCAGGGTTCATGGGTTCAGGGTTCAGGGTTCATGGGTTCAGGGTTCATGGGTTCAGGGTTCGTGGGTTCAGGGTTCATGGGTTCAGGGTTCATGGGTTCAGGGTTCATGGGTTCAGGGTTCATGGGTTCAGGGTTCATGGGTTCAGGGTTCATGGGGTCAGGGTTCATGGGTTCAGGGTTTATGGTATCAGGGTTCATGGGTTCAGGATTCATGGGTTCAAGGTCCATGGGTTCAGGGTTCATGGGTTCATGGGTTCATGGGTTCAGGGTTCATGGGTTCAGGGTTCATAAGTTCAGAGTTCTTGGGTTCAGAGTTCATGGATTCAGGGTTCATGGGTTCAGGGTTCAGAGTTATGCGTTCTTGGGTTAAGGTTTCATGGTTCATTGGTTCATGGGTCCAGGGTTCATGGGTCCAGGGTTCATGGGTCCAGGGTTCAGAGTTATGGGTTCATTTGTCCAGTGGTTCATGGGTTCATGGGCTCAGGGATCATGGGTTCATGGGTTCAGGGTTCATGGGTTCAGGGTTTATGGGTTCATGGGTTAAGGGTTCAGGGTTCATGAGTTCAAGGTTCATGGGTTCAGGGTTCATGGGTTAAGGGTTCATGGGTTCAGGGTTCATGGGTTCAGGGTTCATGGGTTCAGGGTACATGGGTTTAGGCTTGATGGGTTCAGGGTTGACAGATTCAAGGTTGATGAGTTTAGGGTTGATGGGTTCAGGGTTCATGGATTTAGGGTTCATGGGTTTAGGGTTCATGGGTTCATGGGTTCATGGGCTCAGGGATCATGGGTTTAGGGTTCATGGGTTCCGGGTTCATGGGTTGAGGGTTCATGGGTTCAGAGTTCGTGGGTTCAGGGTTCATGGATTCAGGGTTCATGGGTTCAGGGTTCAGAGTTATGCGTTCTTGGGTTAAGGGTTCATGGTTCATTGGTTCATGGGTCCATGGTTAATGGGTTCAGGGTTCAGAATTATGGGTTCATTTGTCCAGTGGCTCATGGTTTCGTGGGCTCAGGGATCATGGGTTCATGGGTTCAGGGTTCATGAGTTCAAGGTTCATGGGTTCAGGGTTCATGGGTTCACGGTTCATGGGTTCAGGGTTCATGGGTTCAGGGTTCATAGGTTCATGGGTTCAGGGTTCATGGGTTCAGGGTTCATGGATTCAGGGTTCATGGGTTCAGGGTTCAGAGTTATGCGTTCTTGGGTTAAGGGTTCATGGTTCATTGGTTCATGGGTCCATGGTTAAGGGGTTCAGGGTTCAGAATTATGGGTTCATTTGTCCAGTGGCTCATGGTTTCGTGGGCTCAGGGATCATGGGTTCATGGGTTCAGGGTTCATGAGTTCAAGGTTCATGGGTTCAGGGTTCATGGGTTCACGGTTCATGGGTTCAAGATTCATGCGTTCAAGGTTCATGGGTTCAGGGTTCAGGGTTCAGGGTTCAAGGTTCATGGGTTCATGGATTCACGGTTCAGGGTTCTGGGTTCATGGGTTCAGGGTTCAGGATTCATGGGTTCATGGGTTCAGGGTTCATGGGTTCAGGGTTCATGGGTTCAGGGTTCATGGGTTCAGGGTTCATGGGTTCAGGGTTCATGGGTTCAGGGTTCATGGGTTCAGGGTTCATGGGTTCAGGGTTCATGGGTTCAGGGTGCATGGGTTCAGGGTTCATGGGTTCAGGGTTCATGGGTTCAGGGTGCATGGGTTCAGGGTTCATGGGTTCAGGGTTCATGGGTTCAGGGTGCATGGGTTCAGGGTTCATGGGTTCAGGGTTCATGGGTTCAGGGTTCATGGGTTCAGGGTTCATGGGTTCAGGGTTCATGGGTTCAGGGTGCATGGGTTCAGGGTTCATGGGTTCAGGGTTCATGGGTTCAGGGTGCATGGGTTCAGGGTTCATGGGTTCAGGGTTCATGGGTTCAGGGTGCATGGGTTCAGGGTTCATGGGTTCAGGGTTCATGGGTTCAGGGTTCATGGGTTCAGGGTTCATGGGTTCAGGGTTCATGGGTTCAGGGTTCATGGGTTCAGGGTTCATGGGTTCAGGGTTCATGGGTTCAGGGTTCATGGGTTCAGGGTTCATGGGTTCAGGGTTCATGGGTTCAGGGTTCATGGGTTCAGGGTTCATGGGTTCAGGGTTCATGGGTTCAGGGTTCATGGGTTCAGGGTTCATGGGTTCAGGGTTCATGGGTTCAGGGTTCATGGGTTCAGGGTTCATGGGTTCAGGGTTCATGGGTTCAGGGTTCATGGGTTCAGGGTTCATGGGTTCAGGGTTCATGGGTTCAGGGTTCATGGGTTCAGGGTTCATGGGTTCAGGGTTCATGGGTTCAGGGTTCATGGGTTCAGGGTTCATGGGTTCAGGGTTCATGGGTTCAGGGTTCATGGGTTCAGGGTTCATGGGTTCAGGGTTCATGGGTTCAGGGTTCATGGGTTCAGGGTTCATGGGTTCAGGGTTCATGGGTTCAGGGTTCATGGGTTCAGGGTTCATGGGTTCAGGGTTCATGGGTTCATGGGTTCATGGGTTCATGGGTTCATGGGTTCATGGGTTCATGGGTTCAGGGTTCATGGGTTCAGGGTTCATGGGTTCAGGGTTCATGGGTTCAGGGTTCATGGGTTCAGGGTTCATGGGTTCAGGGTTCATGGGTTCAGGGTTCATGGGTTCAGGGTTCATGGGTTCAGGGTTCATGGGTTCAGGGTTCATGGGTTCAGGGTTCATGGGTTCAGGGTTCATGGGTTCAGGGTTCATGGGTTCAGGGTTCATGGGTTCAGGGTTCATGGGTTCAGGGTTCATGGGTTCAGGGTTCATTGGTTCATGGGGTCAGGGTTGATGAGTTCAGTGTTGATGGTTTCAGGGTTGATGGGTTCAGAGTTCATGGGTTCTAGGTTGATGATATGAGGGTTAATGAATTCATGGTAGATGGGTTCAGGGTTCATGGGTTCAGGGTTCATGGGTTCAGGGTTGATAGATTGAAGGTTTATGAGTTTAAGGTTGATGGGTTCAGGGTTCATGGGTTTAGGGTTCATGGGTTCATAGGTTCATGGGCTCAGGGATCATGGGTTTAGGGTTCATGGGTTCCGGGTTCATGGGATCAGGGTTCATGGCTTCATGGGTACAGGGTTAATGGGTTCAAGGGTTCATGGGTTGAGGGTTCATGGGTTCAGGGTTCATGGGTTCTGGGTTCAGAGTTATGGGTTCATTCGTTCATTGGTTCATGGTTTCAGGGTTCATGGGTTCATGGGCTCAGGGATCATGGGTTTAGGATTCATGGGTTCCGGGTTCATGGGTTCAGGGTTCATGGGTTCATGGGTACAGGGTTCATGGGTTCAGGGTTCATGGGTTCAGGGTTCATGGGTTCAGGGTTCATGGGTTCAGGGTTCATGGGTTCAGGGTTCATGGGTTCAGGGTTCATGGGTTCAGGGTTCAGGGTTCATGGGTTCAGGGTTCATGGGTTCAGGGTTCGTGGGTTCAGGGTTCATGGGTTCAGGGTTCATGGGTTCAGGGTTCATGGGTTCAGGGTTCATGGGTTCAGGGTTCATGGGTTCAGGGTTCATGGGGTCAGGGTTCATGGGTTCAGGGTTTATGGTATCAGGGTTCATGGGTTCAGGATTCATGGGTTCAAGGTCCATGGGTTCAGGGTTCATGGGTTCATGGGTTCATGGGTTCAGGGTTCATGGGTTCAGGGTTCATAAGTTCAGAGTTCTTGGGTTCAGAGTTCATGGATTCAGGGTTCATGGGTTCAGGGTTCAGAGTTATGCGTTCTTGGGTTAAGGTTTCATGGTTCATTGGTTCATGGGTCCAGGGTTCATGGGTCCAGGGTTCAGAGTTATGGGTTCATTTGTCCAGTGGTTCATGGGTTCATGGGCTCAGGGATCATGGGTTCATGGGTTCAGGGTTCATGGGTTCAGGGTTTATGGGTTCATGGGTTAAGGGTTCAGGGTTCATGAGTTCAAGGTTCATGGGTTCAGGGTTCATGGGTTAAGGGTTCATGGGTTCAGGGTTCATGGGTTCAGGGTTCATGGGTTCAGGGTACATGGGTTTAGGCTTGATGGGTTCAGGGTTGACAGATTCAAGGTTGATGAGTTTAGGGTTGATGGGTTCAGGGTTCATGGATTTAGGGTTCATGGGTTTAGGGTTCATGGGTTCATGGGTTCATGGGCTCAGGGATCATGGGTTTAGGGTTCATGGGTTCCGGGTTCATGGGTTGAGGGTTCATGGGTTCAGAGTTCGTGGGTTCAGGGTTCATGGATTCAGGGTTCATGGGTTCAGGGTTCAGAGTTATGCGTTCTTGGGTTAAGGGTTCATGGTTCATTGGTTCATGGGTCCATGGTTAATGGGTTCAGGGTTCAGAATTATGGGTTCATTTGTCCAGTGGCTCATGGTTTCGTGGGCTCAGGGATCATGGGTTCATGGGTTCAGGGTTCATGAGTTCAAGGTTCATGGGTTCAGGGTTCATGGGTTCACGGTTCATGGGTTCAGGGTTCATGGGTTCAGGGTTCATAGGTTCATGGGTTCAGGGTTCATGGGTTCAGGGTTCATGGATTCAGGGTTCATGGGTTCAGGGTTCAGAGTTATGCGTTCTTGGGTTAAGGGTTCATGGTTCATTGGTTCATGGGTCCATGGTTAAGGGGTTCAGGGTTCAGAATTATGGGTTCATTTGTCCAGTGGCTCATGGTTTCGTGGGCTCAGGGATCATGGGTTCATGGGTTCAGGGTTCATGAGTTCAAGGTTCATGGGTTCAGGGTTCATGGGTTCACGGTTCATGGGTTCAAGATTCATGCGTTCAAGGTTCATGGGTTCAGGGTTCAGGGTTCAGGGTTCAAGGTTCATGGGTTCATGGATTCACGGTTCAGGGTTCTGGGTTCATGGGTTCAGGGTTCAGGATTCATGGGTTCATGGGTTCAGGGTTCATGGGTTCAGGGTTCATGGGTTCAGGGTTCATGGGTTCAGGGTTCATGGGTTCAGGGTTCATGGGTTCAGGGTTCATGGGTTCAGGGTTCATGGGTTCAGGGTTCATGGGTTCAGGGTGCATGGGTTCAGGGTTCATGGGTTCAGGGTTCATGGGTTCAGGGTGCATGGGTTCAGGGTTCATGGGTTCAGGGTTCATGGGTTCAGGGTGCATGGGTTCAGGGTTCATGGGTTCAGGGTTCATGGGTTCAGGGTTCATGGGTTCAGGGTTCATGGGTTCAGGGTTCATGGGTTCAGGGTGCATGGGTTCAGGGTTCATGGGTTCAGGGTTCATGGGTTCAGGGTGCATGGGTTCAGGGTTCATGGGTTCAGGGTTCATGGGTTCAGGGTGCATGGGTTCAGGGTTCATGGGTTCAGGGTTCATGGGTTCAGGGTTCATGGGTTCAGGGTTCATGGGTTCAGGGTTCATGGGTTCAGGGTTCATGGGTTCAGGGTTCATGGGTTCAGGGTTCATGGGTTCAGGGTTCATGGGTTCAGGGTTCATGGGTTCAGGGTTCATGGGTTCAGGGTTCATGGGTTCAGGGTTCATGGGTTCAGGGTTCATGGGTTCAGGGTTCATGGGTTCAGGGTTCATGGGTTCAGGGTTCATGGGTTCAGGGTTCATGGGTTCAGGGTTCATGGGTTCAGGGTTCATGGGTTCAGGGTTCATGGGTTCAGGGTTCATGGGTTCAGGGTTCATGGGTTCAGGGTTCATGGGTTCAGGGTTCATGGGTTCAGGGTTCATGGGTTCAGGGTTCATGGGTTCAGGGTTCATGGGTTCAGGGTTCATGGGTTCAGGGTTCATGGGTTCAGGGTTCATGGGTTCAGGGTTCATGGGTTCAGGGTTCATGGGTTCAGGGTTCATGGGTTCAGGGTTCATGGGTTCAGGGTTCATGGGTTCAGGGTTCATGGGTTCAGGGTTCATGGGTTCAGGGTTCATGGGTTCAGGGTTCATGGGTTCATGGGTTCATGGGTTCATGGGTTCATGGGTTCATGGGTTCATGGGTTCAGGGTTCATGGGTTCAGGGTTCATGGGTTCAGGGTTCATGGGTTCAGGGTTCATGGGTTCAGGGTTCATGGGTTCAGGGTTCATGGGTTCAGGGTTCATGGGTTCAGGGTTCATGGGTTCAGGGTTCATGGGTTCAGGGTTCATGGGTTCAGGGTTCATGGGTTCAGGGTTCATGGGTTCAGGGTTCATGGGTTCAGGGTTCATGGGTTCAGGGTTCATGGGTTCAGGGTTCATGGGTTCAGGGTTCATTGGTTCATGGGGTCAGGGTTGATGAGTTCAGTGTTGATGGTTTCAGGGTTGATGGGTTCAGAGTTCATGGGTTCTAGGTTGATGATATGAGGGTTAATGAATTCATGGTAGATGGGTTCAGGGTTCATGGGTTCAGGGTTCATGGGTTCAGGGTTGATAGATTGAAGGTTTATGAGTTTAAGGTTGATGGGTTCAGGGTTCATGGGTTTAGGGTTCATGGGTTCATAGGTTCATGGGCTCAGGGATCATGGGTTTAGGGTTCATGGGTTCCGGGTTCATGGGATCAGGGTTCATGGCTTCATGGGTACAGGGTTAATGGGTTCAAGGGTTCATGGGTTGAGGGTTCATGGGTTCAGGGTTCATGGGTTCTGGGTTCAGAGTTATGGGTTCATTCGTTCATTGGTTCATGGTTTCAGGGTTCATGGGTTCATGGGCTCAGGGATCATGGGTTTAGGATTCATGGGTTCCGGGTTCATGGGTTCAGGGTTCATGGGTTCATGGGTACAGGGTTCATGGGTTCAGGGTTCATGGGTTCAGGGTTCATGGGTTCAGGGTTCATGGGTTCAGGGTTCATGGGTTCAGGGTTCATGGGTTCAGGGTTCATGGGTTCAGGGTTCAGGGTTCATGGGTTCAGGGTTCATGGGTTCAGGGTTCGTGGGTTCAGGGTTCATGGGTTCAGGGTTCATGGGTTCAGGGTTCATGGGTTCAGGGTTCATGGGTTCAGGGTTCATGGGTTCAGGGTTCATGGGGTCAGGGTTCATGGGTTCAGGGTTTATGGTATCAGGGTTCATGGGTTCAGGATTCATGGGTTCAAGGTCCATGGGTTCAGGGTTCATGGGTTCATGGGTTCATGGGTTCAGGGTTCATGGGTTCAGGGTTCATAAGTTCAGAGTTCTTGGGTTCAGAGTTCATGGATTCAGGGTTCATGGGTTCAGGGTTCAGAGTTATGCGTTCTTGGGTTAAGGTTTCATGGTTCATTGGTTCATGGGTCCAGGGTTCATGGGTCCAGGGTTCAGAGTTATGGGTTCATTTGTCCAGTGGTTCATGGGTTCATGGGCTCAGGGATCATGGGTTCATGGGTTCAGGGTTCATGGGTTCAGGGTTTATGGGTTCATGGGTTAAGGGTTCAGGGTTCATGAGTTCAAGGTTCATGGGTTCAGGGTTCATGGGTTAAGGGTTCATGGGTTCAGGGTTCATGGGTTCAGGGTTCATGGGTTCAGGGTACATGGGTTTAGGCTTGATGGGTTCAGGGTTGACAGATTCAAGGTTGATGAGTTTAGGGTTGATGGGTTCAGGGTTCATGGATTTAGGGTTCATGGGTTTAGGGTTCATGGGTTCATGGGTTCATGGGCTCAGGGATCATGGGTTTAGGGTTCATGGGTTCCGGGTTCATGGGTTGAGGGTTCATGGGTTCAGAGTTCGTGGGTTCAGGGTTCATGGATTCAGGGTTCATGGGTTCAGGGTTCAGAGTTATGCGTTCTTGGGTTAAGGGTTCATGGTTCATTGGTTCATGGGTCCATGGTTAATGGGTTCAGGGTTCAGAATTATGGGTTCATTTGTCCAGTGGCTCATGGTTTCGTGGGCTCAGGGATCATGGGTTCATGGGTTCAGGGTTCATGAGTTCAAGGTTCATGGGTTCAGGGTTCATGGGTTCACGGTTCATGGGTTCAGGGTTCATGGGTTCAGGGTTCATAGGTTCATGGGTTCAGGGTTCATGGGTTCAGGGTTCATGGATTCAGGGTTCATGGGTTCAGGGTTCAGAGTTATGCGTTCTTGGGTTAAGGGTTCATGGTTCATTGGTTCATGGGTCCATGGTTAAGGGGTTCAGGGTTCAGAATTATGGGTTCATTTGTCCAGTGGCTCATGGTTTCGTGGGCTCAGGGATCATGGGTTCATGGGTTCAGGGTTCATGAGTTCAAGGTTCATGGGTTCAGGGTTCATGGGTTCACGGTTCATGGGTTCAAGATTCATGCGTTCAAGGTTCATGGGTTCAGGGTTCAGGGTTCAGGGTTCAAGGTTCATGGGTTCATGGATTCACGGTTCAGGGTTCTGGGTTCATGGGTTCAGGGTTCAGGATTCATGGGTTCATGGGTTCAGGGTTCATGGGTTCAGGGTTCATGGGTTCAGGGTTCATGGGTTCAGGGTTCATGGGTTCAGGGTTCATGGGTTCAGGGTTCATGGGTTCAGGGTTCATGGGTTCAGGGTTCATGGGTTCAGGGTGCATGGGTTCAGGGTTCATGGGTTCAGGGTTCATGGGTTCAGGGTGCATGGGTTCAGGGTTCATGGGTTCAGGGTTCATGGGTTCAGGGTGCATGGGTTCAGGGTTCATGGGTTCAGGGTTCATGGGTTCAGGGTTCATGGGTTCAGGGTTCATGGGTTCAGGGTTCATGGGTTCAGGGTGCATGGGTTCAGGGTTCATGGGTTCAGGGTTCATGGGTTCAGGGTGCATGGGTTCAGGGTTCATGGGTTCAGGGTTCATGGGTTCAGGGTGCATGGGTTCAGGGTTCATGGGTTCAGGGTTCATGGGTTCAGGGTTCATGGGTTCAGGGTTCATGGGTTCAGGGTTCATGGGTTCAGGGTTCATGGGTTCAGGGTTCATGGGTTCAGGGTTCATGGGTTCAGGGTTCATGGGTTCAGGGTTCATGGGTTCAGGGTTCATGGGTTCAGGGTTCATGGGTTCAGGGTTCATGGGTTCAGGGTTCATGGGTTCAGGGTTCATGGGTTCAGGGTTCATGGGTTCAGGGTTCATGGGTTCAGGGTTCATGGGTTCAGGGTTCATGGGTTCAGGGTTCATGGGTTCAGGGTTCATGGGTTCAGGGTTCATGGGTTCAGGGTTCATGGGTTCAGGGTTCATGGGTTCAGGGTTCATGGGTTCAGGGTTCATGGGTTCAGGGTTCATGGGTTCAGGGTTCATGGGTTCAGGGTTCATGGGTTCAGGGTTCATGGGTTCAGGGTTCATGGGTTCAGGGTTCATGGGTTCAGGGTTCATGGGTTCAGGGTTCATGGGTTCAGGGTTCATGGGTTCAGGGTTCATGGGTTCAGGGTTCATGGGTTCAGGGTTCATGGGTTCAGGGTTCATGGGTTCAGGGTTCATGGGTTCAGGGTTCATGGGTTCAGGGTTCATGGGTTCAGGGTTCATGGGTTCAGGGTTCATGGGTTCAGGGTTCATGGGTTCAGGGTTCATGGGTTCAGGGTTCATGGGTTCAGGGTTCATGGGTTCAGGGTTCATGGGTTCAGGGTTCATGGGTTCAGGGTTCATGGGTTCAGGGTTCATGGGTTCAGGGTTCATGGGTTCAGGGTTCATGGGTTCAGGGTTCATGGGTTCAGGGTTCATGGGTTCAGGGTTCATGGGTTCAGGGTTCATGGGTTCAGGGTTCATGGGTTCAGGGTTCATGGGTTCAGGGTTCATGGGTTCAGGGTTCATGGGTTCAGGGTTCATGGGTTCAGGGTTCATGGGTTCAGGGTTCATGGGTTCAGGGTTCATGGGTTCAGGGTTCATGGGTTCAGGGTTCATGGGTTCAGGGTTCATGGGTTCAGGGTTCATGGGTTCAGGGTTCATGGGTTCAGGGTTCATGGGTTCAGGGTTCATGGGTTCAGGGTTCATGGGTTCAGGGTTCATGGGTTCAGGGTTCATGGGTTCAGGGTTCATGGGTTCAGGGTTCATGGGTTCAGGGTTCATGGGTTCAGGGTTCATGGGTTCAGGGTTCATGGGTTCAGGGTTCATGGGTTCAGGGTTCATGGGTTCAGGGTTCATGGGTTCAGGGTTCATGGGTTCAGGGTTCATGGGTTCAGGGTTCATGGGTTCAGGGTTCATGGGTTCAGGGTTCATGGGTTCAGGGTTCATGGGTTCAGGGTTCATGGGTTCAGGGTTCATGGGTTCAGGGTTCATGGGTTCAGGGTTCATGGGTTCAGGGTTCAGGGTTCAGGATTCATGGGTTCAGGGTTCATGGGTTCACGGTTCATGGGTTCACGGTTCATGGGTTCAGGGTTCATGGGTTCAGGGTTCATGGGTTCAGGGTTCATTTGTCCATTGGTTCACGGGTTCATGGGCTCAGGGATCATGGGTTCATGGGTTCAGGGCTCATGGGTTCAGGGTTCATGTGTTCAGGGTTCATGGGTTCATGGGTTACGGGTTCAGGGTTCATGAGTTCAAGGTTCATGGGTTCAGGGTTCATGGGTTCAGGGTTCATTGGTTCAGGGTTCATGGGTTCATGGGTCCAGGGTTCATGGGTTCAGGGTTCATGGGTTCAGGGTTCATGAGTTCAGGGTCCATGGGTTCAGGGTTCATAGGTTCAGGGTTCATGGTTTCAGGGTTCATGGGTTCAGGGGTCATGGGCTCAGGGTTCATGGGTTGAGGCTTCATGGTTCATTGGTTCATGGGTCCAGATTTCATGGGTTCAGGGTTCAGAGTTATGCGTTCTTGGGTTAAGGGTTCATGGTTCATTGGTTCATGGATCCAGGGTTCATGGGTTCAGGGTTCAGATTTATGGGTTCATTCGTTAATTGGTTCATGGGTTCATGGGCTCAGGGATCATGGGTACATGGGTTCATGGGTTATGGGTTCAGGGTTCAGAGTTATGGGTTCATTCGTTCATTGGTTCATGGGTTCATGGGTTCAGGGTTCATGGGTTCAGGGTTCATGGGTTCAGGGTTCATGGGTTCAGGGTTCATGGGTTCAGGGTACATGGGTTTAGGCTTGATCGGTTCAGGGTTGATGGGTTCATGGGTTCAGGGTTATAGGGTTCAGAGTTCATGGGTTTAGGGTTCATTGGTTCAGGGTTCATGGGTTCAAGGTTCATGGGTACAGGGTACATGGGTTCAGGGTTCAAGGATTCATGGGTTCAGGGTTCATGGGTTCCGGGTTCATGGGTTCCGGGTTCATGGGTCAGGGTTCATGGATTCCCGGTTGATGGGTTCAGGGTTCATGGGTTCAGGGTACATGGGTTTAGGCTTGATGGATTCAGGGTTGATGGGTTCAGGGTTGATGGGTTCAGGGTTGATAGATTCAAGGTTGATGAGTTTAGGGTTGATGGGTTCAGGGTTGATGGGTTCAGGGTTGATGGGTTCATGTGTTCAGGGTTAATGGGTTCAGGGTTGATGGGTTCATGGGTTCAGGGTTCATGGGTTCAGGGTTCATGGGTTCAGGGTTCGTGGGTTCAGGGTTGATGGGTTCAGGGTTCATGGGTTCAGGGTTCGTGGGTTCAGGGTTGATGGGTTCATGGGTTCAGGGTTATAGGGTTCAGAGTTTATGGGTTTAGGGTTCATGGGTTCAGGTTCATGGGTTCAAGGTTCATGGGTACATGGGTTCAGGGTTCATGGCTTCAAGGTTCATAGGTTAATGGTTCATGGGTTCATGGTTCATGGGTTCAGGGTTGATGGGTTCAGGGTTCATGGGTTATTGGTTTCATGGGTTCAGGGTTCATGGGTTCATGGATTCATGCGTTTACCGTTCATGGGTTTTGGGTACATGGGTTCATGGGTTCAAGGTTCACGCGTTCATGGGTTCATGGGTTGAGGGTTCATGGGTTCAGGGATCATAGTTTCAAGGTCCATGGGTTCATGGGTTCAGGATTCATGGTTTCAGGGTTCATGGGTTCAGGATTCATGGTTTCAGGGTTTATGGGTTCAGGGTTCGTGGGTTCATGGGTTCAGGATTCATGGATTCAGTTTTCATGGGTTCATGGGTTCATGGGTTCAGGGTTCATGGGTTCAGGGGTCATGGGTTCAGGGTTCATGCGTTCAGGGGTCATGGGTTCAGGGTTCATGGGTTCAGGGTTCATGGGTTCAGGGTTCATGGGTTCAGGGTTCATGGGTTCAGGGTTCATGGGTTCAGGGTTGATGGGTTCAGTGTTGATGGTTTCAGGGTTGATGGTTTCAGGCTTGGTGGGTTCAGTGTTGATGGTTTCAGGGTTGATGGGTTCAGGGTTGATGGGTTCAGGGTTGATGGGATCAGGGTTGATGGGTTCAGGGTTCAGGGTTCATGGGTTCAAGGTTCATGGGTTCAGGGTTGATGGGTTCAGGGTTCACGGGTTCAAGGTTCATGGGTTCAGGGTTCAGGGTTCAGGGTTCAGGGCTCATGGGTTCATGGATTCACGGTTCAGGGTTCAGGGTTTAGGGGTCATTGGTCCAGCGATCATGGGTTCATGGGTTCATGGGTTCAGAGTTCATCGGTTAAGGGTTCATGATTCATTGGTTCATGGGTTTATGGGTTCACGGGTTAATGGGTTGATGGGTTCATGGGTTCACGGGTTCATTGGTTCAGAGTTAAGGATTCATAGGTTCAAGGGTTCAGGGTTCATGGGTTCAGGGTACATGGGTTTAGGCTTGATCGGTTCAGGGTTGATGGGTTCAGGGTTGATGGGTTCATGGGTTCAGGGTTATAGGGTTCAGAGTTCATGGGTTTAGGGTTCATTGGTTCAGGGTTCATGGGTTCAAGGTTCATGGGTACAGGGTACATGGGTTCAGGGTTCAAGGATTCATGGGTTCAGGGTTCATGGGTTCCGGGTTCATGGGTTCAGGGTTCAGAGTTATGGGTTCATTCGTTCATTGGTTCATGGGTTCATGGGTTATGGGTTCATGGGTTCATGGGTTCATGGGTTATGGGTTCAGGGTTCATGGGTTCAGGGTACATGGGTTTAGGCTTGAAGGGTTCAGGGTTGATGAGTTCAGGGTTGATAGCTTCAAGGTTGATGAGTTTAGGGTTGATGGGTTCAGGGTTGATGGGTTCAGGTTTGATGGGTTCATGGGTTCAGGGTTATTGGGTTCAAGGTTCATGGGTTTAGGGTTCATGGGTTCATGGTTCATGGGTTCAAGGTTCATGGGTACAGGGTACATAGGTTCAGGGTTCATGGATTCATGGGATCAGGGTTCATGGGTTCCGGGTTCATGGGTCAGGGTTCATGGATTCCCGGTTCATGGGTTCAGGGTTCATGGGTTCAGGGTACATGGGTTTAGGCTTGATGGATTCAGGGTTGATGGGTTCAGGGTTGATGGGTTCAGGGTTGATGGGTTCAGGGTTGATAGATTCAAGGTTGATGAGTTTAGGGTTGATGGGTTCAGGGTTGATGGGTTCAGGGTTGATGGGTTCATGTGTTCAGGGTTAATGGGTTCAGGGTTGATGGGTTCATGGGTTCAGGGTTCATGGGTTCAGGGTTCGTGGGTTCAGGGTTGATGGGTTCAGGGTTCATGGGTTCAGGGTTCGTGGGTTCAGGGTTGATGGGTTCATGGGTTCAGGGTTATAGGGTTCAGAGTTCATGGGTTTAGGGTTCATGGGTTCAGGTTCATGGGTTCAAGGTTCATGGGTACATGGGTTCAGGGTTCATGGCTTCAAGGTTCATAGGTTAATGGTTCATGGGTTCATGGTTCATGGGTTCAGGGTTGATGGGTTCAGGGTTCATGGGTTATTGGTTTCATGGGTTCAGGGTTCATAGGTTCATGGATTCATGCTTTTACCGTTCATGGGTTTTGGGTACATGGGTTCATGGGTTCAAGGTTCACGCGTTCATGGGTTCATGGGTTGAGGGTTCATGGGTTCAGGGATCATAGTTTCAAGGTCCATGGGTTCATGGGTTCAGGATTCATGGTTTCAGGGTTCATGGGTTCAGGATTCATGGTTTCAGGGTTTATGGGTTCAGGGTTCGTGGGTTCATGGGTTCAGGATTCATGGATTCAGTTTTCATGGGTTCATGGGTTCATGGGTTCAGGGTTCATGGGTTCAGGGGTCATGGGTTCAGGGTTCATGCGTTCAGGGGTCATGGGTTCAGGGTTCATGGGTTCAGGGTTCATGGGTTCAGGGTTCATGGGTTCAGGGTTCATGGGTTCAGGGTTCAAGGGTTCAGGGTTGATGGGTTCAGTGTTGATGGCTTCAGGGTTGATGGTTTCAGGCTTGGTGGGTTCAGTGTTGATGGTTTCAGGGTTGATGGGTTCAGGGTTGATGGGTTCAGGGTTGATGGGATCAGGGTTGATGGGTTCAGGGTTCAGGGTTCATGGGTTCAAGGTTCATGGGTTCAGGGTTGATGGGTTCAGGGTTCACGGGTTCAAGGTTCATGGGTTCAGGGTTCAGGGTTCAGGGTTCAGGGTTCATGGGTTCATGGATTCACGGTTCAGGGTTCAGGGTTTAGGGGTCATTGGTCCAGCGATCATGGGTTCATGGGTTCATGGGTTCAGAGTTCATCGGTTAAGGGTTCATGATTCATTGGTTCATGGGTTTATGGGTTCACGGGTTCATGGGTTGCTGGGTTCATGGGTTCACGGGTTCATTGGTTCAGAGTTAAGGATTCATGGGTTCAAGGGTTCAGGGTTCATGGGTTCAGGGTTCATGAGTTCAGGGTTCATGGGTTCAGTTTTCAGGGTTCAGTTTTCAGGGTTCAGGATTCAGGATTCATGGGTTAATGGGATCAGGGTTCATGGGTTCAGGGTTCTTGGGTTCAGGGTTCATGGGTTCAGGGTTCATGGGTTCATGGGTTCAGGGTTCATGGGTTCAAGGTTCATGGGTTCACGGTTCATCGGTTCAGGGTTCATGGGTTCAGGGTTCATGGGTTCAGGGTACATGGGTTTATGCTTGATGGGTTCAGGGTTGATGTGTTCAGGTTTGATAGATTCAAGGTTGTTGATTTTATGGTTGATGGGTTCAGGATTGATGGGTTCAGGGTTGATCGGTTCATGGGTTCAGGATTCATGGGACCTGGGTTCATGGGTTCAGGGTTCAGAGTTATGAGTTCTTGGGTTAAGGTTTCATCGTTCATTGGTTCATGGGTCCAGGGTTCATGGGTTCAGGGTTCAGAGTTATTGGTTCATGGGTTCATGGGCTCAGGGATCATGGGTTCATGGGTTCAGGGCTCATGGGTTCAGGGTTCATGGGTTCATGGGTTCATGGTTCATGGGTTCTAGGTTCGTGGGTTCAGGGTTGATGGGTTCAGGGTTCATGGGTTCACGGTTCATGGGTTCACGGTTCATGGGTTCGCGGTTCATGGGTTCAGGGTTCATGGGTTCAGGGTTCATGGGTTCAGGGTTCATTTGTCCATTGGTTCACTGGTTCATGGGCTCAGGGATCATGGGTTCATGGGTTCAGGGCTCATGGGTTCAGGGCTCATGGGTTCAGGGTTCATGGGTTCATGGGTTACGGGTTCAGGGTTCATGAGTTCAAGGTTCATGGGTACAGGGTTCATGGGTTCAGGGTTCATTGGTTCAGGGTTCATGGGTTCATGGGTCCAGGGTTCATGGGTTCAGGGTTCATGGGTTCAGGGTTCATGAGTTCAGGGTCCATGGGTTCAGGGTTCATAGGTTCAGGGTTCATGGTTTCAGGGTTCATGGGTTCAGGGGTCATGGGCTCAGGGTTCATGGGTTGAGGCTTCATGGTTCATTGGTTCATGGGTCCTGGTTTCATGGGTTCAGGGTTCAGAGTTATGCGTTCATGGGTTAAGGGTTCATGGTTCATTGGTTCATGGGTCCAGGGTTCATGGGTTCAGGGTTCAGAGTTATGGGTTCATTCGTTCATTGGTTCAAGGTTCATGGGTACAGGGTACATGGGTTCAGGGTTCAAGGATTCATGGGTTCAGGGTTCATGGGTTCCGGGTTCATGGGTTCAGGGTTCAGAGTTATGGGTTCATTCGTTCATTGGTTCATGGGTTCATGGGTTATGGGTTCATGGGTTCATGGGTTCATGGGTTATGGGTTCAGGGTTCATGGGTTCAGGGTACATGGGTTTAGGCTTGAAGGGTTCAGGGTTGATGAGTTCAGGGTTGATAGCTTCAAGGTTGATGAGTTTAGGGTTGATGGGTTCAGGGTTGATGGGTTCAGGTTTGATGGGTTCATGGGTTCAGGGTTATTGGGTTCAAGGTTCATGGGTTTAGGGTTCATGGGTTCATGGTTCATGGGTTCAAGGTTCATGGGTACAGGGTACATAGGTTCAGGGTTCATGGATTCATGGGATCAGGGTTCATGGGTTCCGGGTTCATGGGTCAGGGTTCATGGATTCCCGGTTCATGGGTTCAGGGTTCATGGGTTCAGGGTACATGGGTTTAGGCTTGATGGATTCAGGGTTGATGGGTTCAGGGTTGATGGGTTCAGGGTTGATGGGTTCAGGGTTGATAGATTCAAGGTTGATGAGTTTAGGGTTGATGGGTTCAGGGTTGATGGGTTCAGGGTTGATGGGTTCATGTGTTCAGGGTTAATGGGTTCAGGGTTGATGGGTTCATGGGTTCAGGGTTCATGGGTTCAGGGTTCGTGGGTTCAGGGTTGATGGGTTCAGGGTTCATGGGTTCAGGGTTCGTGGGTTCAGGGTTGATGGGTTCATGGGTTCAGGGTTATAGGGTTCAGAGTTCATGGGTTTAGGGTTCATGGGTTCAGGTTCATGGGTTCAAGGTTCATGGGTACATGGGTTCAGGGTTCATGGCTTCAAGGTTCATAGGTTAATGGTTCATGGGTTCATGGTTCATGGGTTCAGGGTTGATGGGTTCAGGGTTCATGGGTTATTGGTTTCATGGGTTCAGGGTTCATAGGTTCATGGATTCATGCTTTTACCGTTCATGGGTTTTGGGTACATGGGTTCATGGGTTCAAGGTTCACGCGTTCATGGGTTCATGGGTTGAGGGTTCATGGGTTCAGGGATCATAGTTTCAAGGTCCATGGGTTCATGGGTTCAGGATTCATGGTTTCAGGGTTCATGGGTTCAGGATTCATGGTTTCAGGGTTTATGGGTTCAGGGTTCGTGGGTTCATGGGTTCAGGATTCATGGATTCAGTTTTCATGGGTTCATGGGTTCATGGGTTCAGGGTTCATGGGTTCAGGGGTCATGGGTTCAGGGTTCATGCGTTCAGGGGTCATGGGTTCAGGGTTCATGGGTTCAGGGTTCATGGGTTCAGGGTTCATGGGTTCAGGGTTCATGGGTTCAGGGTTCATGGGTTCAGGGTTCATGGGTTCAGGGTTGATGGGTTCAGTGTTGATGGTTTCAGGGTTGATGGTTTCAGGCTTGGTGGGTTCAGTGTTGATGGTTTCAGGGTTGATGGGTTCAGGGTTGATGGGTTCAGGGTTGATGGGATCAGGGTTGATGGGTTCAGGGTTCAGGGTTCATGGGTTCAAGGTTCATGGGTTCAGGGTTGATGGGTTCAGGGTTCACGGGTTCAAGGTTCATGGGTTCAGGGTTCAGGGTTCAGGGTTCAGGGTTCATGGGTTCATGGATTCACGGTTCAGGGTTCAGGGTTTAGGGGTCATTGGTCCAGCGATCATGGGTTCATGGGTTCATGGGTTCAGAGTTCATCGGTTAAGGGTTCATGATTCATTGGTTCATGGGTTTATGGGTTCACGGGTTCATGGGTTGATGGGTTCATGGGTTCACGGGTTCATTGGTTCAGAGTTAAGGATTCATGGGTTCAAGGGTTCAGGGTTCATGGGTTCAGGGTTCATGAGTTCAGGGTTCATGGGTTCAGTTTTCAGGGTTCAGTTTTCAGGGTTCAGGATTCAGGATTCATGGGTTAATGGGATCAGGGTTCATGGGTTCAGGGTTCTTGGGTTCAGGGTTCATGGGTTCAGGGTTCATGGGTTCATGGGTTCAGGGTTCATGGGTTCAAGGTTCATGGGTTCACGGTTCATCGGTTCAGGGTTCATGGGTTCAGGGTTCATGGGTTCAGGGTACATGGGTTTATGCTTGATGGGTTCAGGGTTGATGTGTTCAGGTTTGATAGATTCAAGGTTGTTGATTTTATGGTTGATGGGTTCAGGATTGATGGGTTCAGGGTTGATCGGTTCATGGGTTCAGGATTCATGGGACCTGGGTTCATGGGTTCAGGGTTCAGAGTTATGAGTTCTTGGGTTAAGGTTTCATCGTTCATTGGTTCATGGGTCCAGGGTTCATGGGTTCAGGGTTCAGAGTTATTGGTTCATGGGTTCATGGGCTCAGGGATCATGGGTTCATGGGTTCAGGGCTCATGGGTTCAGGGTTCATGGGTTCATGGGTTCATGGTTCATGGGTTCTAGGTTCGTGGGTTCAGGGTTGATGGGTTCAGGGTTCATGGGTTCACGGTTCATGGGTTCACGGTTCATGGGTTCGCGGTTCATGGGTTCAGGGTTCATGGGTTCAGGGTTCATGGGTTCAGGGTTCATTTATCCATTGGTTCACTGGTTCATGGGCTCAGGGATCATGGGTTCATGGGTTCAGGGCTCATGGGTTCAGGGCTCATGGGTTCAGGGTTCATGGGTTCATGGGTTACGGGTTCAGGGTTCATGAGTTCAAGGTTCATGGGTTCAGGGTTCATGGGTTCAGGGTTCATTGGTTCAGGGTTCATGGGTTCATGGGTCCAGGGTTCATGGGTTCAGGGTTCATGGGTTCAGGGTTCATGAGTTCAGGGTCCATGGGTTCAGGGTTCATAGGTTCAGGGTTCATGGTTTCAGGGTTCATGGGTTCAGGGGTCATGGGCTCAGGGTTCATGGGTTGAGGCTTCATGGTTCATTGGTTCATGGGTCCTGGTTTCATGGGTTCAGGGTTCAGAGTTATGCGTTCATGGGTTAAGGGTTCATGGTTCATTGGTTCATGGGTCCAGGGTTCATGGGTTCAGGGTTCAGAGTTATGGGTTCATTCGTTCATTGGTTCATGGGTTCATGGGCTCAGGGATCATCGGTTCATGGGTTTAGGGTTGATGGGTTCAGGGTTGATGGGTTCAGGTTTGATGGGTTCATGGGTTCAGGGTTATTGGGTTCAAGGTTCATGGGTTTAGGGTTCATAGGTTCATGGTTCATGGGTTCAAGGTTCATGGGTACAGGGTACATGGGTTCAGGGTTCATGGATTCATGGGATCAGGGTTCATGGGTTCCGGGTTCATGGGTTCATGGGTCAGGGTTCATGGGTTCCCGGTTCATGGGTTCAGGGTTCATGGGTTCAGGGTACATGGGTTTAGGCTTGATGGGTTCAGGGTTGATGGGTTCAGGGTTGATGGGTTCAGGGTTGATAGATTCAAGGTTGATAAGTTTAGGGTTGATGGGTTCAGGGTTGATGGGTTCAGGGTTGATGGGTTCAGGGTTGATGGGTTCAGGGTTGATGGGTTCAGGGTTGATGGGTTCAGGGTTGATGGGTTCAGGGTTGATGGGTTCAGGGTTGATGGGTTCATGTGTTCAGGGTTAATGGGTTCAGGGTTGATGGGTTCATGGGTTCAGGGTTCATGGGTTCAGGGTTCGTGGGTTCAGGGTTGATGGGTTCATGGGTTCAGGGTTATAGGGTTCAGAGTTCATGGGTTTAGGGTTCATGGGTTCAGGGTTCATGGGTTCAAGGTTCATGGGTACATGGGTTCAGGGTTCATGGCTTCAAGGTTCATAGGTTAATGGTTCATGGGTTCATGGTTCATGGGTTCAGGGTTGATGGGTTCAGGGTTCATAGGTTATTGGTTTCATGGGTTCAGGGTTCATGGGTTCATGGATTCATACGTTTACCGTTCATGGGTTTTGGGTACATGGGTTGATGGGTTCAAGGTTCACGCGTTCATGGGTTCATGGGTTGAGGGTTCATGGGTTCAGGGATCATAGTTTCAAGGTCCATGGGTTCATGGGTTCAGGATTCATGGTTTCAGGGTTCATGTGTTCAGGGTTCGTGGGTTCATGGGTTCAGGATTCATGGATTCAGTTTTCATGGGTTCATGGGTTCAGGGTTCATGGGTTCAGGGGTCATGGGTTCAGGGTTCATGGGTTCAGGGGTCATGGGTTCAGGATTCATGGGTTCAGGGTTCATGGGTTCATGGGTTCATGGGTTCAGGGTTCATGGGTTCAGGGTTCATGGGTTCAGGGGTCATGGGTTCAGGATTCATGGGTTCAGGGTTCATGGGTTCAGGGTTCAGAGTTATGGGTTCATTTGTCCATTGGTTCACGGGTTCATCGGCTCAGGGATCATGGGTTCATGGGTTCATGGGCTCAGGGATCATGGGTTCATGGGTTCAGGGCTCATGGGTTCAGGGTTCATGGGTTCATGGGTTACGGGTTCAGGGTTCATGAGTTCAAGGTTCATGGGTTCAGGGTTCATGGGTTCAGGGTTCAGTGGTTCAGGGTTTATGGTTTCAGGGTTCATGGGTTCAGGGTTAATGGGTTCAGGCTTCATGGGTTCAGGGTTTATGGGTTCAGGTTTCATGGGTTCATGGGTTCAGAGTTCATGGGTTCAGGGTTCATGGGTTCATGGATTCAGGGTTATTGGGTTTGTGGGTTCTTGTGTTCAGTGTTATTGGGTTCATGTGTTCAGGGTTCATGAGTTCATGGGTTCATGGGTTTTGGGTACATGGTTTATGGGTTCAGGTTTCACGGGTTCAGGGTTTATGGCTTCAAGGTTCATAGGTTAATGGTTCATGGGTTCATGGTTCATGGGTTCAGGGTTGATGGGTTATTGGTTTCATGGGTTCAGGGTTCTTGGGTTCATGGATTCAGGGTTATTGGGTTTGTGGGTTCTTGTGTTCAGTGTTATTGGGTTCTTGTGTTCAGTGTTATTGGGTTCGGGGTTCATGTGTTCCAGGGTTCACCGGTTCAGTGTTCATGGGTTCAAGGTTCACGCGTTCATGGGTTCATGGGTTCAGGGTTCATGGGTTCAGGGATCATAGGTTCAAGGTCCACGGGTTCATGGGTTCATGGTTGATGGGTTTGGTTCACGGGTTCAGGGTTCATGGGTTCAGAGTTATGGGTTCATTCGTTCATTGGTTCATGGGTTCATGGGTTAAGGGATCATGGGTTCATGGGTTATGGGTTCATGGGTTCATGGGTTATGGGTTCAGGGTTCATGAGTTCAAGGTTCATGGGTTCAGGGTTCATGGGTTCAGGGTTCATGGGTTCAGGGTTCATTGGTTCATGGGTTCAGGGTTCATGGGTTCAGGATTCATGGGTTCACGGTTCATGGGTTCAGGGTTCATGGGTTCATGGGTTCAGGGTTCAGAGTTATGGGTTCATTCGTTCATTGGTTCATGGGTTCATGGGTTCAGGGATCATGGGTTCATGGGTTCAGGGTTCATGGGTTCAGTTTTCAGGGTTCAGGGTTCAGGATTCATGGGCTCATGGATTCAGGGTTCAGGGTTCAGGGTTCACTGTTCATGGGTTCAGGGTTCAGGATTCATAGGTTCATGGATTCAGGGTCCAGGGTGCAGGGTTTAGGATTCATGGGTTCAGGATTCATGGGTTCATGGTTTCAGGGTTCATGGGTTCAGGGTTCATGGGTTCAGGGTTCATGGGTTCAGGGTTCATGGGTTCAGTGTTATTGAGTTCATGTGTTCAGTGTTATTGGGCTCAGGGTTAATGTGTGCATGGGTTCATGGGATCAGGGATCATGGGTTCAGTGTGCATGGGTTCAAGGTTCACGCGTTCTTGGGTTCATGGGTTCAGTGTTCATGGGTACAGGGATCATAGTTCATGGGTTCAGGGTTCAGGGTTCAGGGTTCATGGGGTCGGGGTTCAGGATTCATGGGTTGATGGGTTCAGTGTTGATGGGTTCAGTGTTGATGGGTTCAGTGTTGATGGGTTCAGTGTTGATGGGTTCAGTGTTGATTGTTTCAGGGTTGATGGGTTCAGGGTTCATTGGTTCAAGGTTGATGAGTTGAGGGTTAATGAGTTCAGGGTTGATGGGTTCAGGGTTGATGGGTTCAGGGTTGATGGTTTCAGAGTTGATGGGTTTAGGGTTGATGGGTTCAAGGTTGTTGAGTCGAGGGTTAATGGTTCAGGGTTGATGGGTTCAGCGTTGATGGGTTCAGTGTTGATGGTTTCAGGGTTGATGGTTTCAGGCTTGGTGGGTTCAGTGTTGATGGTTTCATGGGTTCAGGGTTAGTGGTTTGATGTGTTCAGGGTTCATGAGTTCATGGGTACATGGGTTCATGGGTTCATGGGTTCGCGGGTTATTGGGTTCATGGGTTCATGGGTTCAGGGTTAGTGGTTTGATGTGTTCTGGGTTCATGGGTTCAGGGTTGACGGGTTCAGGGTTCAGGGTTAAGGTTCGTTGGTTAAGGGTTCGTGGGTTCAGGGTTCATGGGTTCCGGGTTGATGGATTCAGGATTGATGGGCTCAAGGTTGATGAGTGCATGGTTGATTGGTTCAGGGTTCATGGGTTCACGGTTCATGGGTTCAGGGTTCATGGTTTCATGGGTTCAGGGTTAGTGGTTTGATGTGTTCAGGGTTCATGAGTTCATGGGTACATGGGTTCATGGGTTCATGGGTTCGCGGGTTATTGGGTTCATGGGTTCTTGTGTTCAGCGTTATTGGGTTCATGTGTTCAGTGTTATTGGGTTCAGGGTTCATGTGTTCCAGGGTTCATGGGTTCAGTGTTTAGGGGTCATTGGTTCAGCGTTCATGGGCTCATGGGTGCATGGGTTCATGGGTTCAGGTTTCACGGGTTCAGGGTTAATGGCTTCAAGGTTCATGGGTTAATGGTTCATGGGTTCATGGT
Source organism: Gastracanthus pulcherrimus (assembly GCA_949152435.1). Taxonomy (NCBI): domain Eukaryota; kingdom Metazoa; phylum Arthropoda; class Insecta; order Hymenoptera; family Pteromalidae; genus Gastracanthus; species Gastracanthus pulcherrimus. The sequence goes on from CASCKD010000085.1 coordinate 179,891, forward strand.
TCATGGGTTCAGGGATAATAGGTTCAGGTGGTCATGGGTTCATGGGAAGGGTTCATGGGTTCAGGGATGATGGGTTCAGGGTTCATGGGTTCAGGGTTTATGGGTTCAGCGTTCATGGGTTCAGAATTCATGGGTTTAGTGTTCATGGGTATTGGGTACATGGGTTCAGGGGTTCAGGTTTCACGGGTTCAGGGTTCATGGCTTCAAGGTTCATGGGTTAATGGTTAATGGGTTCAGGGTTCAATGGTTCAGGGTTCATGGGTTCAAGGTTCATGGGTTCATGGGTTCAGAGTTCATGGGTTCAGGTTTCAGAGTTCATGGGTTCAGGGTTCTGGGTTCAGGGTTCATGGTTCATGGGTTCAAGGTTCATGGGTTCAGGGTTCAGGGTTCAGGGTTCAGGGTTCATGGGTTCATGGATTCACGGTTCGGGGTTCAGGGTTCAGGGGTCATGGGTTCAAGGTTCAAGATTCATGGGTTCATGGGTTCAGGGTTCATGGGTTCAGGGTTCATGGGTTCTGGGTTCATGGGTTCAGTGTTGATGGTTTCAGAGTTGATGGGTTCAGGGTTGATGGGTTCAAGGTTGATGAGTTGAGGGTTAATGGGTTCAGGGTTGATTGGTTCAGGGTTGATGGGTTCAGTGTTGATGGTTTCGGGGGTTATGGTTTCAGGCTTGGTGGGTTCAGTGTTGATGGTTTCAGGGTTGATGGGTTTAGGGTAGATGGGTTCAGAGTTCATGGGTTCAGGGTTCAGGGTTCATGGGTTCAAGGTTCATGGGTTCACAGGTTCATGGGTTCAGTTTTCAGGGTTCAGGGTTCAGGATTCAGGGTTCTTGGGTTCAGTGTTCGTGGGTTCAGGGTTCATGTGTTCATGTGTTCATGGGTTTATGGGTTCAAGGGTTCATGGGTTCATGGGTTCATGGGTTCAGGGGTTCATGGGTTCAGTTTTCAGGATTCAGGGTTCAGGATTCATGGGTTAATGGGTTCAGGGTTCATGGGTTCAGGGTTAATGGGTTAAGGGTTCATGGGTGCATGGGTTCAGGGTTCATGTGTTCAGGGTTCATGGGTTCAGGCGTCATGGGTTCAGGGTTCATGGGTTCAGGGTTCATGAGTTCATGGGTTCATGGGTTTTGGGTACATGGTTTATGGGTTCAGAGTTCATGGGTTCAGGGTTCATGGGTTCATGGATTCAGGGTTATTGGGTTTGTGGGTTCTTGTGTTCAGTGTTATTGGGTTCTTGTGTTCAGTGTTATTGGGTTCGGGGTTCATGTGTTCCAGGGTTCACCGGTTCAGTGTTCATTGGTTCAAGGTTCACGCGTTCATGGGTTCATGGGTTCAGGGTTCATGGGTTCAGGGATCATAGGTTCAAGGTCCACGGGTTCATGGGTTCAGGGTTGATGGGTTCAGGGTTCACGGGTTCAGGGTTCATGGGTTCAGAGTTATGGGTTCATTCGTTCATTGGTTCATGGGTTCATGGGTTCAGGGATCATGGGTTCATGGGTTATGGGTTCATGGGTTCATGGGTTATGGGTTCAGGGTTCATGAGTTCATGGGTTCAGGGTTCATGGGTTCAGGGTTCATGGGTTCAGGGTTCATGGGTTCAGGGTTCATTGGTTCATGGGTTCAGGGTTCATGGGTTCAGGGTTCATGGGTTCACGGTTCATGGGTTCAGGGTTCATGGGTTCATGGGTTCAGGGTTCAGAGTTATGGGTTCATTCGTTCATTGGTTCATGGGTTCATGGGTTCAGGGATCATGGGTTCATCGGTTCAGGGTTCATGGGTTATGGGTTCATGGGTTCATGGGTTATGGGTTCAGGGTTCATGAGTTCAAGGTTCATGGCTTCAGGGTTCATGGGTTCAGGGTTCATGGGTTCAGGGTTCATTGGTTCATGGGTTCAGGGTTCATGGGTTCACGGTTCATGGGTTCAGGGTTCATGGGTTCAGGGTTCATGGGTTCAGGGTACATGGGTTTATGCTTGATGGGTTCAGGGTTGATGTGTTCAGGTTTGATAGATTCAAGGTTGTTGAGTTTATGGTTGATGGGTTCCGGGTTGATCGGTTCATGGGTTCAGGATTCATGGGTTCTGGGTTCATGGGTTCAGAGTTATGCGTTCTTGGGTTATGGGTTCATGGTTCATTGGTTCATGGGTCCAGGGTTCATGGGTTCATGGGCTCAGGGATCATGGGTTCATGGGTTCAGGGTTCATGGGTTCAGGGATCATGGGTTCATGGGTTATGGGTTCATGGGTTCAGGGTCATTGGGTTCAGGGTTCATAGGTTCAGGGTTCATGGTTTCAGGGTTCATGGGTTCAGGGGTCATGGGCTCAGGGTTCATGGGTTGAGGCTTCATGGTTCATTGGTTCATGGGTCCAGGGTTCATGTGTTCAGGGTTCAGAGTTATGCGTTCTTGGGTTAAGGGTTCATGGTTCATTGGTTCATGGGTCCAGGGTTCATGGGTTCAGGGTTCAGATTTATGGGTTCATTCGTTCATTGGTTCATGGGTTCATGGGCTCAGGGATCATGGGTTCATGGGTTCAGGGCTCATGGGTTCAGGGTTCATGGGTTCATGGGTTCATGGTTCATGGGTTCTGCGTTCTTGCGTTCAAGGTTGATGGGTTCAGGGTTCATGGGCTCACGGTTCATGGGTTCACGGTTCATGGGTTCACGGTTCATGGGTTCAGGGTTCATGGGTTCAGGGTTCATGGGTTCAGGGTTCATGGGTTCAGGGTTCATTTGTCCATTGGTTCACGGGTTCATGGGCTCAAGGATCATGGGTTCATGGGTTCAGGGCTCATGGGTTCAGGGCTCATGGGTTCAGGGTTCATGGGTTCATGGGTTACGGGTTCAGGGTTCATGAGTTCAAGGTTCATGGGTTCAGGGTTCATGGGTTCAGGGTTCATTGGTTTAGGGTTCATGGGTTCATGGGTCCAGTGTTCATGGGTTCAGGGTTCATGGGTTCAGGGTTCATGAGTTCAGGGTCCATGGGTTCAGAGTTCATAGGTTCAGGGTTCATGGTTTCAGGGTTCATGGGTTCAGGGGTCATGGGCTCAGGGTTCATGGGTTGAGGCTTCATGGTTCATTGGTTCATGGGTCCTGGTTTCATGGGTTCAGGGTTCAGAGTTATGCGTTCATGGGTTAAGGGTTCATGGTTCATTGGTTCATGGGTCCAGGGTTCATGGGTTCAGGGTTCAGAGTTATGGGTTCATTCGTTCATTGGTTCATGGGTTCATGGGCTCAGGGATCATGGGTTCATGGGTTCAGGGTTCATGGGTTCATGGGTTATGGGTTCATGGGTTCAGGGTCATTGGGTTCAGGGTTCAGGGTTCATGGGTTCATGGGTTCATGGTTCATGGGTTCTGCGTTCTTGCCTTCAAGGTTGATGGGTTCAGGGTTCATGGGCTCACGGTTCATGGGTTCACGGTTCATGGGTTCACGGTTCATGGGTTCAGGGTTCATGGGTTCAGGGTTCATGGGTTCAGGGTTCATGGGTTCAGGGTTCATTTGTCCATTGGTTCACGGGTTCATGGGCTCAGGGATCATGGGTTCATGGGTTCAGGGCTCATGGGTTCAGGGCTCATGGGTTCAGGGTTCATGGGTTCATGGGTTACGGGTTCAGGGTTCATGAGTTCAAGGTTCATGGGTTCAGGGTTCATGGGTTCAGGGTTCATTGGTTTAGGGTTCATGGGTTCATGGGTCCAGTGTTCATGGGTTCAGGGTTCATGGGTTCAGGGTTCATGAGTTCAGGGTCCATGGGTTCAGGGTTCATAGGTTCAGGGTTCATGGTTTCAGGGTTCATGGGTTCAGGGGTCATGGGCTCAGGGTTCATGGGTTGAGGCTTCATGGTTCATTGGCTCATGGGTCCAGGGTTCATGGGTTCAGGGTTCAGAGTTATGCGTTCTTGGGTTAAGGGTTCATGGTTCATGGGTTCATTGGTTCATGGGTTATGGGTTCAGGGTTCAGAGTTATGGGTTCATTCGTTCATTGGTTCATGGGTTCATGGGTTCAGGGTTCATGGGTTCAGGGTTCAGGGTTCATGGGTTCAGGGTTCATGGGTTCATGGGTTATGGGTTCATGGGTTCAGGGTCATTGGGTTCAGGGTTCAGGGTTCATGGGTTCATGGGTTCATGGTTCATGGGTTCTGCGTTCTTGCGTTCAAGGTTGATGGGTTCAGGGTTCATGGGCTCACGGTTCATGGGTTCACGGTTCATGGGTTCACGGTTCATGGGTTCAGGGTTCATGGGTTCAGGGTTCATGGGTTCAAGGTTCATGGGTTCAGGGTTCATGGGTTCAGGGTTCATTTGTCCATTGGTTCACGGGTTCATGGGCTCAGGGATCATGGGTTCATGGGTTCAGGGCTCATGGGTTCAGGGTTCATGGGTTCATGGGTTACGGGTTCAGGGTTCATGAGTTCAAGGTTCATGGGTTCAGGGTTCATGGGTTCAGGGTTCATTGGTTTAGGGTTCATGGGTTCATGGGTCCAGTGTTCATGGGTTCATGGGTTCAGGGATCATGGGTACATGGGTTCAGGGTTCATGGGATCAGGGTTCATGGGTTCATGGGTTATGGGTTCATGGGTTCAGGGTCATTGGGTTCAGGGTTCATAGGTTCAGGGTTCATGGTTTCAGGGTTCATGGGTTCAGGGGTCATGGGCTCAGGGTCCATGGGTTGAGGCTTCATGGTTCATTGGTTCATGGGTCCAGGGTTCATGGGTTCAGGGTTCAGAGTTATGCGTTCTTGGGTTAAGGGTTCATGGTTCATGGGTTCATGGGTTCATGGGTTATGGGTTCAGGGTTCAGAGTTATGGGTTCATTCGTTCATTGGTTCATGGGTTCATGGGTTCAGGGTTCATGGGTTCAGGTTTCAGGGTTCATGGGTTCAGGGTTCATGGGTTCATGGGTTATGGGTTCATGGGTTCAGGGTCATTGGGTTCAGGGTTCATAGGTTCAGGCTTCATTGTTTCAGGTTTCATGGGTTCAGGGGTCATGGGCTCAGGGTTCATGGGTTGAGGCTTCATGGTTCATTGGTTCATGGGTCCAGGGTTCATGGGTTCAGGGTTCAGAGTTATGCGTTCTTGGGTTAAGGGTTCATGGTTCATGGGTTCATGGGTTCATGGGTTATCGGTTCAGGGTTCAGAGTTATGGGTTCATTCGTTCATTGGTTCATGGGTTCATGGGTCCAGGGTTAATGGGTTCAGGGTTCAGATTTATGGGTTCATTCGTTCATTGGTTCATGGATTCATGGGCTCAGGGATCATGGGTTCATGGGTTCATGGGTTCATGGGTTCAGGGTTCATGGGTTCAGGGTTCAAGGGTTCAGGGTTCATGGGTTCAGGGTACATGGGTTTAGGCTTGATCGGTTCAGGGTTGATGTGTTCGTGGGTTCAGGGTTCAAGGGTTCAGGGTTGATGGGTTCAGGGTTGATAGATTCAAGGTTGATGAGTTTAGGGTTGATGGGTTCAGGGTTGATGGGTTCAGGGTTGATGGGTTCATGTGTTCAGCGTTATTGGGTTCAGGATTGATGGGTTCATGGGTTCAGGGTTCATGGGTTCAGGGTTCGTGGGTTCAGGGTTGATGGGTTCATGAGTTCAGGGTTATAGGGTTCAGTGTTCATGGGTTTAGGGTTCATGGGTTCAGGGTTCATTGGTTCAAGGTTCATGGGTACATGGGTTCAGGGTTCATGGCTTCAAGGTTCATAGGTTAATGGTTCATGGGCTCATGGTTCATGGGTTCAGGGTTGATGGGTTCAGGGTTCATGGGTTATTGGTTTCATGGGTTCAGGGTTCATGGGTTCATGGATTCATGCGTTTACCGTTCATGGGTTTTGGGTACATGGGTTCATGGGTTCAAGGTTCACGCGTTCATGGGTTCAGGATTCATGGTTTCAGGGTTCATGGGTTCAGGGTTCGTGGGTTCATGGGTTCAGGATTCATGGATTCAGTTTTCATGGGTTCATGGGTTCATGGGTTCAGGGTTCATGGGTTCAGGGGTCATTGGTTCAGGGTTCATGGGTTCAGGGGTCATGGGTTCAGGGTTCATGGGTTCAGGGTTCATGGGTTCAGGGTTCATGGGTTCAGGGTTCATGGGTTCAGGGTTGATGGGTTCAGTGTTGATGGTTTCAGGGTTGATGGTTTCAGGCTTGGTGGGTTCAGTGTTGATGGTTTCAGGGTTGATGGGTTCAGGGTTGATGGGTTCAGGGTTGATGGGTTCAGGGTTGATGGGTTCAGGGTTGATGGGTTCAGGGTTGATGGGTTCAGGGTTCAGGGATCATGGGTTCAAGGTTCATGGGTTCAGGGTTAATGGGTACAGAGTTCACGGGTTCAAGGTTCATGGGTTCAGGGTTCAGGGTTCAGGGTTCATGGGTTCATGGATTCACGGTTCAGGGTTCAGGGTTTAGGGGTCATTGGTCCAGCGATCATGGGTTCATGGGTGCATGGGTTCAGAGTTCATCGGTTAAGGGTTCATGATTCATTGGTTCATGGGTTTATGGGTTCAAGGGTTCATGGGTTCATGGGTTCATGGGTTCATGGGTTCACGGGTACATTGGTTCAGAGTTAAGGATTCATGGGTTCAAGGGTTCAGGGTTCATGGGTTCAGGGTTCATGAGTTCAGGGTTCATGGGTTCAGTTTTCAGGGTTCAGTTTTCAGGGTTCAGTTTTCAGGGTTCAGGATTCAGGATTCATGGGTTAATGGGATCAGGGTTCATGGGTTCAGGGTTCATGGGTTCAGGGTTCATGGGTTCAGGGTTCATGGGTTCATGGGTTCAGGGTTCATGGGTTCAGGGTTCATGTTTTCAGGGGTCATGGGTTCAGGGTTCATGGGTTCATGGGTACATGGGTTCATGGGTTCATGGGTTCGCGGGTTATTGGGTTCATGGGTTCTTGTGTTCAGTGTTATTGGGTTCATGTGTTCAGTTTTATTGGGTTCAGGGTTCATGTGTTCCAGGGTCAATGGGTTCAGTGTTTAGGGGTCATTGGTTCAGCGTTCATGGGCTCATGGGTGCATGGGTTCATGGGTTCAGTGTTGATGGTTTCAGAGTTGATGGGTTCAGGGTTGATGGGTTCAAGGTTGATGAGTTGAGGGTTAATGGGTTCAGGGTTGATTGGTTCAGGGTTGATGGATTCAGTGTTGATGGTTTCGGGGGTTATGGTTTCAGGCTTGGTGGGTTCAGTGTTGATGGTTTCAGGGTTGATGGGTTCAGGGTTGATGGGTTCAGGGTTGATGGGTTCAGGGTTGATGGGTTCAGAGTTCATGGGTTCAGGGTTCAGGGTTCATGGGTTCAAGGTTCATGGGTTCACGGGTTCATGGGTTCAGGGTTCATGGGTTCATGGGTACATGGGTTCATGGGTTCATGGGTTCGCGGGTTATTGGGTTCATGGGTTCTTGTGTTCATGTGTTCATGGGTTTATGGGTTCAAGGGTTCATGGGTCATGGGTTCATGGGTTCACGGGTTCATGGGTTCAGTTTTCAGGGTTCAGGGTTCAGGATTCATGGGTTAATGGGTTCAGGGTTCATGGGTTCAGGGTTCATGGGTTCAGTTTTCAGGGTTCAGGGTTCAGGATTCATGGGCTCATGGATTCAGGGTTCAGGGTTCAGGGTTCACTGTTCATGGGTTCAGGGTTCAGGATTCATGGGCTAATGGGTTCAGGGTTCATGGGTTCATGGGTTCAGGGTTCATGAGTTCAGGGTTCATGTGTTCAGGGTTCATCGGTTCATGGTTCAGGGTTCATAGGTTCATGGATTCAGGGTCCAGGGTGCAGGGTTTAGGATTCATGGGTTCAGGATTCATGGGTTCATGGTTTCAGGGTTCATGGGTTCAGGGTTCATGGGTTCAGGGTTCATGAGTTCAGGGTTCATGGGTTATGGGTTCATGGGTTCAGTGTTATTGAGTTCATGTGTTCAGTGTTATTGGGCTCAGGGTTAATGTGTTCATGGGTTCATGGGATCAGGGATCATGGGTTCAGTGTGCATGGGTTCAAGGGTCACGCGTTCTTGGGTTCATGGGTTCAGTGTTCATGGGTACAGGGATCATAGTTCATGGGTTCATGGGTTAATGGTTAATGGTTTCAGGGTTCATGGGTTCAGGGTTCATGGGTTCAGGTTTCATGGGTTCATGGGTTCAAAGTTCATGGGTTCAGGGTTCATGGGTTCATGGATTCAGCGTTATTGGGTTTGTGGGTTCTTGTGTTCAGTGTTATTGGCTTCATGTGTTCAGGGTTCATGAGTTCATGGGTTCATGGGTTTTGGGTACATGGTTTATGGGTTCAGGTTTCACGGGTTCAGGGTTTATGGCTTCAAGGTTCATAGGTTAATGGTTCATGGGTTCATGGTTCATGGGTTCAGGGTTGATGGGTTATTGGTTTCATGGGTTCAGGGTTCTTGGGGTCATGGATTCAGGGTTATTGGGTTTGTGGGTTGTTGTGTTCAGTGTTTTTGGGTTCTTGTGTTCAGTGTTATTGGGTTCGGGGTTCATGTGTTCCAGGGATCACCGGTTCAGTGTTCATGGGTTCAAGGTTCACGCGTTCATGGGTTCATGGGTTCAGGGTTCATGGGTTCAGGGATCATAGGTTCAAGGTCCACGGGTTCATGGGTTCAGGGTTGATGGGTTCAGGGTTCACGGGTTCAGGGTTCATGGGTTCAGGGTTCATGGGTTCCCGGTTCATGGGTTCAGGGTTCATGGGTTCAGGGTACATGGGTTCATGGGTTATGGGTTCATGGGTTCATGGGTTATGGGTTCAGGGTTCATGAGTTCAAGGTTCATGAGTTCAGGGTTCATGGGTTCAGGGTTCATGGGTTCAGGGTTCATTGGTTCATGGGTTCAGGGTTCATGGGTTCATGGTTCATGGGTTCACGGTTCATGGGTTCAGGGTTCATGGGTTCATGGGTTCAGGGTTCAGAGTTATGGGTTCATTCGTTCATTGGTTCATGGGTTCATGGGTTCAGGGATCATGGGTTCATCGGTTCAGGGTTCATGGGTTATGGGTTCATGGGTACATGGGTTATGGATTCAGGGTTCATGAGTTCAAGGTTCATGGCTTCAGGGTTCATGGGTTCAGGGTTCATGGGTTCAGGGTTCATTGGTTCAGGGGTTCAGGGTTCATGGGTTCACGGTTCATGGGTTCAGGGTTCATGGGTTCAGGGTTCATGGGTTCAGGGTACATGGGTTTATGCTTGATGGGTTAAGGGTTGATGTGTTCAGGTTTGATAGATTCAAGGTTGTTGAGTTTATGGTTGATGGGTTCAGGATTGATGGGTTCAGGGTTGATCGGTTCATGGGTTCAGGATTCATGGGTTCTGGGTTCATGGGTTCAGGGTTCAGAGTTATGCGATCTTGGGTTAAGGGTTCATGGTTCATTGGTTCATGGGACCAGGGTTCATGGGTTCAGGGTTCAGAGTTATGGGTTCATTTGTCCATTGGTTCATGGGTTCATGGGCTCAGGGATCATGGGTTCACGGTTCATGGGTTCACGGTTCATGGGTTCAGGGTTCATGGGTTCAGGGTTCATGGGTTCAGGGTTCATGGGTTCAGGGTTCATTCGCCATTGGTTCACGGGTTCATGGGCTCAGGGATCATGGGTTCATGGGTTCAGGGCTCATTGGTTCAGGGCTCATGGGTTCAGGGTTCATGGGTTCATGGGTTACGGGTTCAGGGTTCATGAGTTCAAGGTTCATGGGTTCAGGGTTCATGGGTTCAGGGTTCATTGGTTCAGGGTTCATGGGTTCATGGGTCCAGGGTTCATGGGTTCAGGGTTCATGGGTTCAGGGTTCATGAGTTCATGGGTTCATGGGTTTTGGGTACATGGTTTATGGGTTCAGGTTTCACGGCTTCAGGGTTCATGGCTTCAATGTTCATGGGTTAATGGTTAATGGGTTCAGGGTTCATGGGTTCAGGGTTCATGGGTTCAGGGTTCATGGGTTCAGGTTTCATGGGTTCATGGGTTCAGGTTTCATGGGTTCATGGGTTCAGAGTTCATGGGTTCAGGGTTCATGGGTTCATGGATTCAGGGTTATTGGGTTCAGGGTTCATGGGTTCATGGATTCAGGGTTATTGTGTTTGGCGGTTCTTGTGTTCAGTGTTATTGGGTTCATGTGTTCAGTGTTATTGGGTTCGGGGTTCATGTGTTCGAGGGTTCACCGGTTCAGTGTTCATGGGTTCAAGGTTCACGCGTTCATGGGTTCATGGGTTCAGGGTTCATGGGTTCAGGAATCATAGGTTCAAGGTCCACGGGTTCATGGGTTCAGGGTTGATGGGTTCAGGGTTCACGGGTTCAGGTTTCAGAGTTATGCGTTCTTGGGTTAAGGGTTCATGGTTCATTGGTTCATGGGTCCAGGCTTCATGGTTTCACGGTTCAGAGTTATGGGTTCATTTGTCCAGTGGTTCATGGGTTCATGGGTTCAGGGATCATGGGTTCACGGTTTATGGGTTCATGGGTTATGGGTTCAGGGTTCATGAGTTCAAGGTTCATAGGTTCAGGGTTCATGGGTTCAGGGTTCATGGGTTCAGGGTTGATGGGTTCAGGGTTGATGGGTTCAGGTTTTATGGGTTCATGGGTTCACGGATCATGGGTTCATGGGTTCACGGTTCATGGGTTCATGGGCTCAGGGATCTTGGGTTCATGGGTTCAGGGTTCATGGGTTCAGGGTTCATGGGTTCAGGGTTCATGGGTTCAGGGTTCATGGGTTCAGGGTTCATGGGTTCAGGGTTCATGGGTTCAGGGTTCATGGGTTCAGGGTTCATGGGTTCAGGGTTCATGGGTTCAGGGTTCATGGGTTCAGGGTTCATGGGTTCAGGGTTCATGGGTTCAGGGTTCATGGGTTCAGGGTTCATGGGTTCAGGGTTCATGGGTTCAGGGTTAATGGGTTCATGGATTAAGGGTTCATGGTTCATTGGTTCATGGGTCCGGGGTTCATGGGTTCAGGGTTCAGAGTTATGGGTCCATTCGTTCATTGGTTCATGGGTTCATGGGTTCACGGATCATGGGTTCATGGGTTCAGGGTTCATGGGTTCATGGGCTCAGGGATCTTGGGTTCATGGGTTCAGGGTTCATGGGTTCAGGGTTCATGGGTTCAGGGTTCATGGGTTCAGGGTTCATGGGTTCCGGGTTCATGGGTTCAGGGTTCATGGGTTCAGGGTTCATGGGTTCAGGGTTCATGGGTTCAGGGTTCATGGGTTCAGGGTTCATGGGTTCAGGGTTCATGGGTTCAGGGTTCATGGGTTCAGGGTTCATGGGTTCAGGGTTCATGGGTTCAGGGTTCATGGGTTCATGGATTAAGGGTTCATGGTTCATTGGTTCATGGGTCCTGGGTTCATGGGTTCAGGGTTCAGAGTTATGGGTTCATTCGATCACTGGTTCATGGGTTCACGGTTAATGGGTTCGTGGGTTCAGGGTTCATGGGTTCACGGTTCACAGGTTCAGGGTTCATGGGTTCAGGGTTCATGGGTTCAGGGTTCATGGGTTCATTGGTTATGGGTTCAGGGTTCATGGGTTCAAGGTTCATGGGTACATGGGTTCAGGGTTCATGGCTTCAAGGTTCATAGGTTAATGGTTCATGGGTTCATGGTTCATGGGTTCAGGGTTGATGGGTTCAGGGTTCATGGGTTATTGGTTTCATGGGTTCAGGGTTCATGGGTTCAGGGTTCATGGGTTCACGGTTCATGGGTTCACGGTTCATGGGTTCGCGGTTCATGGGTTCATGGGTCCAGGGTTCATGGGTTCAGGGTTCATGGGTTCGCGGTTCATGGGTTCATGGGTCCAGGGTTCATGGGTTCAGGGTTCATGGGTTCAGGGTTCATGAGTTCAGGGTCCATGGGTTCAGGGTTCATGGGTTCAGGGTTCATGAGTTCAGGGTCCATGGGTTCAGGGTTCATAGGTTCAGGGTTCATGGTTTCAGGGTTCATGGGTTCAGGGGTCATGGGCTCAGGGTTCATGGGTTCATGGGTTCATGGTTCATGGGTTCTAGGTTCGTGGGTTCAGGGTTGATGGGTTCAGGGTTCATGGGTTCACGGTTCATGGGTTCACGGTTCATGGGTTCGCGGTTCATGGGTTCAGGGTTCATGGGTTCAGGGTTCATGGGTTCAGGGTTCATTTGTCCATTGGTTCACTGGTTCATGGGCTCAGGGATCATGGGTTCATGGGTTCAGGGCTCATGGGTTCAGGGCTCATGGGTTCAGGGTTCATGGGTTCATGGGTTACGGGTTCAGGGTTCATGAGTTCAAGGTTCATGGGTTCAGGGTTCATGGGTTCAGGGTTCATTGGTTCAGGGTTCATGGGTTCATGGGTCCAGGGTTCATGGGTTCAGGGTTCATGGGTTCAGGGTTCATGAGTTCAGGGTCCATGGGTTCAGGGTTCATAGGTTCAGGGTTCATGGTTTCAGGGTTCATGGGTTCAGGGGTCATGGGCTCAGGGTTCATGGGTTGAGGCTTCATGGTTCATTGGTTCATGGGTCCTGGTTTCATGGGTTCAGGGTTCAGAGTTATGCGTTCATGGGTTAAGGGTTCATGGTTCATTGGTTCATGGGTCCAGGGTTCATGGGTTCAGGGTTCAGAGTTATGGGTTCATTCGTTCATTGGTTCATGGGTTCATGGGCTCAGGGATCATCGGTTCATGGGTTTAGGGTTGATGGGTTCAGGGTTGATGGGTTCAGGTTTGATGGGTTCATGGGTTCAGGGTTATTGGGTTCAAGGTTCATGGGTTTAGGGTTCATGGGTTCATGGTTCATGGGTTCAAGGTTCATGGGTACAGGGTACATGGGTTCAGGGTTCATGGATTCATGGGATCAGGGTTCATGGGTTCCGGGTTCATGGGTTCATGGGTCAGGGTTCATGGGTTCCCGGTTCATGGGTTCAGGGTTCATGGGTTCAGGGTACATGGGTTTAGGCTTGATGGGTTCAGGGTTGATGGGTTCAGGGTTGATGGGTTCAGGGTTGATAGATTCAAGGTTGATGAGTTTAGGGTTGATGGGTTCAGGGTTGATGGGTTCAGGGTTGATGGGTTCAGGGTTGATGGGTTCAGGGTTGATGGGTTCAGGGTTGATGGGTTCAGGGTTGATGGGTTCAGGGTTGATGGGTTCAGGGTTGATGGGTTCATGTGTTCAGGGTTAATGGGTTCAGGGTTGATGGGTTCATGGGTTCAGGGTTCATGGGTTCAGGGTTCGTGGGTTCAGGGTTGATGGGTTCATGGGTTCAGGGTTATAGGGTTCAGAGTTCATGGGTTTAGGGTTCATGGGTTCAGGGTTCATGGGTTCAAGGTTCATGGGTACATGGGTTCAGGGTTCATGGCTTCAAGGTTCATAGGTTAATGGTTCATGGGTTCATGGTTCATGGGTTCAGGGTTGATGGGTTCAGGGTTCATAGGTTATTGGTTTCATGGGTTCAGGGTTCATGGGTTCATGGATTCATACGTTTACCGTTCATGGGTTTTGGGTACATGGGTTGATGGGTTCAAGGTTCACGCGTTCATGGGTTCATGGGTTGAGGGTTCATGGGTTCAGGGATCATAGTTTCAAGGTCCATGGGTTCATGGGTTCAGGATTCATGGTTTCAGGGTTCATGTGTTCAGGGTTCGTGGGTTCATGGGTTCAGGATTCATGGATTCAGTTTTCATGGGTTCATGGGTTCATGGGTTCAGGGTTCATGGGTTCAGGGGTCATGGGTTCAGGGTTCATGGGTTCAGGGGTCATGGGTTCAGGATTCATGGGTTCAGGGTTCATGGGTTCATGGGTTCATGGGTTCAGGGTTCATGGGTTCAGGGTTCATGGGTTCAGGGGTCATGGGTTCAGGGTTCATGGGTTCAGGGTTCATGGGTTCAGGGTTCAGAGTTATGGGTTCATTTGTCCATTGGTTCACGGGTTCATCGGCTCAGGGATCATGGGTTCATGGGTTCATGGGCTCAGGGATCATGGGTTCATGGGTTCAGGGCTCATGGGTTCAGGGTTCATGGGTTCATGGGTTACGGGTTCAGGGTTCATGAGTTCAAGGTTCATGGGTTCAGGGTTCATGGGTTCAGGGTTCAGTGGTTCAGGGTTTATGGTTTCAGGGTTCATGGGTTCAGGGTTAATGGGTTCAGGCTTCATGGGTTCAGGGTTTATGGGTTCAGGTTTCATGGGTTCATGGGTTCAGAGTTCATGGGTTCAGGGTTCATGGGTTCATGGATTCAGGGTTATTGGGTTTGTGGGTTCTTGTGTTCAGTGTTATTGGGTTCATGTGTTCAGGGTTCATGAGTTCATGGGTTCATGGGTTTTGGGTACATGGTTTATGGGTTCAGGTTTCACGGGTTCAGGGTTTATGGCTTCAAGGTTCATAGGTTAATGGTTCATGGGTTCATGGTTCATGGGTTCAGGGTTGATGGGTTATTGGTTTCATGGGTTCAGGGTTCTTGGGTTCATGGATTCAGGGTTATTGGGTTTGTGGGTTCTTGTGTTCAGTGTTATTGGGTTCTTGTGTTCAGTGTTATTGGGTTCGGGGTTCATGTGTTCCAGGGTTCACCGGTTCAGTGTTCATGGGTTCAAGGTTCACGCGTTCATGGGTTCATGGGTTCAGGGTTCATGGGTTCAGGGATCATAGGTTCAAGGTCCACGGGTTCATGGGTTCATGGTTGATGGGTTTGGTTCACGGGTTCAGGGTTCATGGGTTCAGAGTTATGGGTTCATTCGTTCATTGGTTCATGGGTTCATGGGTTAAGGGATCATGGGTTCATGGGTTATGGGTTCATGGGTTCATGGGTTATGGGTTCAGGGTTCATGAGTTCAAGGTTCATGGGTTCAGGGTTCATGGGTTCAGGGTTCATGGGTTCAGGGTTCATTGGTTCATGGGTTCAGGGTTCATGGGTTCAGGATTCATGGGTTCACGGTTCATGGGTTCAGGGTTCATGGGTTCATGGGTTCAGGGTTCAGAGTTATGGGTTCATTCGTTCATTGGTTCATGGGTTCATGGGTTCAGGGATCATGGGTTCATGGGTTCAGGGTTCATGGGTTCAGTTTTCAGGGTTCAGGGTTCAGGATTCATGGGCTCATGGATTCAGGGTTCAGGGTTCAGGGTTCACTGTTCATGGGTTCAGGGTTCAGGATTCATAGGTTCATGGATTCAGGGTCCAGGGTGCAGGGTTTAGGATTCATGGGTTCAGGATTCATGGGTTCATGGTTTCAGGGTTCATGGGTTCAGGGTTCATGGGTTCAGGGTTCATGGGTTCAGGGTTCATGGGTTCAGTGTTATTGAGTTCATGTGTTCAGTGTTATTGGGCTCAGGGTTAATGTGTGCATGGGTTCATGGGATCAGGGATCATGGGTTCAGTGTGCATGGGTTCAAGGTTCACGCGTTCTTGGGTTCATGGGTTCAGTGTTCATGGGTACAGGGATCATAGTTCATGGGTTCAGGGTTCAGGGTTCAGGGTTCATGGGGTCGGGGTTCAGGATTCATGGGTTGATGGGTTCAGTGTTGATGGGTTCAGTGTTGATGGGTTCAGTGTTGATGGGTTCAGTGTTGATGGGTTCAGTGTTGATTGTTTCAGGGTTGATGGGTTCAGGGTTAATTGGTTCAAGGTTGATGAGTTGAGGGTTAATGAGTTCAGGGTTGATGGGTTCAGGGTTGATGGGTTCAGGGTTGATGGTTTCAGAGTTGATGGGTTTAGGGTTGATGGGTTCAAGGTTGTTGAGTCGAGGGTTAATGGTTCAGGGTTGATGGGTTCAGCGTTGATGGGTTCAGTGTTGATGGTTTCAGGGTTGATGGTTTCAGGCTTGGTGGGTTCAGTGTTGATGGTTTCATGGGTTCAGGGTTAGTGGTTTGATGTGTTCAGGGTTCATGAGTTCATGGGTACATGGGTTCATGGGTTCATGGGTTCGCGGGTTATTGGGTTCATGGGTTCATGGGTTCAGGGTTAGTGGTTTGATGTGTTCTGGGTTCATGGGTTCAGGGTTGACGGGTTCAGGGTTCAGGGTTAAGGTTCGTTGGTTAAGGGTTCGTGGGTTCAGGGTTCATGGGTTCCGGGTTGATGGATTCAGGATTGATGGGCTCAAGGTTGATGAGTGCATGGTTGATTGGTTCAGGGTTCATGGGTTCACGGTTCATGGGTTCAGGGTTCATGGTTTCATGGGTTCAGGGTTAGTGGTTTGATGTGTTCAGGGTTCATGAGTTCATGGGTACATGGGTTCATGGGTTCATGGGTTCGCGGGTTATTGGGTTCATGGGTTCTTGTGTTCAGCGTTATTGGGTTCATGTGTTCAGTGTTATTGGGTTCAGGGTTCATGTGTTCCAGGGTTCATGGGTTCAGTGTTTAGGGGTCATTGGTTCAGCGTTCATGGGCTCATGGGTGCATGGGTTCATGGGTTCAGGTTTCACGGGTTCAGGGTTAATGGCTTCAAGGTTCATGGGTTAATGGTTCATGGGTTCATGGTTCATGGGTTCAGGGATAATAGGTTCAGGTGGTCATGGGTTCATGGGAAGGGTTCATGGGTTCAGGGATGATGGGTTCAGGGTTCATGGGTTCAGGGTTTATGGGTTCAGCGTTCATGGGTTCAGAATTCATGGGTTTAGTGTTCATGGGTATTGGGTACATGGGTTCAGGGGTTCAGGTTTCACGGGTTCAGGGTTCATGGCTTCAAGGTTCATGGGTTAATGGTTAATGGGTTCAGGGTTCAATGGTTCAGGGTTCATGGGTTCAAGGTTCATGGGTTCATGGGTTCAGAGTTCATGGGTTCAGGTTTCAGAGTTCATGGGTTCAGGGTTCTGGGTTCAGGGTTCATGGTTCATGGGTTCAAGGTTCATGGGTTCAGGGTTCAGGGTTCAGGGTTCAGGGTTCATGGGTTCATGGATTCACGGTTCGGGGTTCAGGGTTCAGGGGTCATGGGTTCAAGGTTCAAGATTCATGGGTTCATGGGTTCAGGGTTCATGGGTTCTGGGTTCATGGGTTCAGTGTTGATGGTTTCAGAGTTGATGGGTTCAGGGTTGATGGGTTCAAGGTTGATGAGTTGAGGGTTAATGGGTTCAGGGTTGATTGGTTCAGGGTTGATGGGTTCAGTGTTGATGGTTTCGGGGGTTATGGTTTCAGGCTTGGTGGGTTCAGTGTTGATGGTTTCAGGGTTGATGGGTTTAGGGTAGATGGGTTCAGAGTTCATGGGTTCAGGGTTCAGGGTTCATGGGTTCAAGGTTCATGGGTTCACAGGTTCATGGGTTCAGTTTTCAGGGTTCAGGGTTCAGGATTCAGGGTTCTTGGGTTCAGTGTTCGTGGGTTCAGGGTTCATGTGTTCATGTGTTCATGGGTTTATGGGTTCAAGGGTTCATGGGTTCATGGGTTCATGGGTTCAGGGGTTCATGGGTTCAGTTTTCAGGATTCAGGGTTCAGGATTCATGGGTTAATGGGTTCAGGGTTCATGGGTTCAGGGTTAATGGGTTAAGGGTTCATGGGTGCATGGGTTCAGGGTTCATGTGTTCAGGGTTCATGGGTTCAGGCGTCATGGGTTCAGGGTTCATGGGTTCAGGGTTCATGAGTTCATGGGTTCATGGGTTTTGGGTACATGGTTTATGGGTTCAGAGTTCATGGGTTCAGGGTTCATGGGTTCATGGATTCAGGGTTATTGGGTTTGTGGGTTCTTGTGTTCAGTGTTATTGGGTTCTTGTGTTCAGTGTTATTGGGTTCGGGGTTCATGTGTTCCAGGGTTCACCGGTTCAGTGTTCATTGGTTCAAGGTTCACGCGTTCATGGGTTCATGGGTTCAGGGTTCATGGGTTCAGGGATCATAGGTTCAAGGTCCACGGGTTCATGGGTTCAGGGTTGATGGGTTCAGGGTTCACGGGTTCAGGGTTCATGGGTTCAGAGTTATGGGTTCATTCGTTCATTGGTTCATGGGTTCATGGGTTCAGGGATCATGGGTTCATGGGTTATGGGTTCATGGGTTCATGGGTTATGGGTTCAGGGTTCATGAGTTCATGGGTTCAGGGTTCATGGGTTCAGGGTTCATGGGTTCAGGGTTCATGGGTTCAGGGTTCATTGGTTCATGGGTTCAGGGTTCATGGGTTCAGGGTTCATGGGTTCACGGTTCATGGGTTCAGGGTTCATGGGTTCATGGGTTCAGGGTTCAGAGTTATGGGTTCATTCGTTCATTGGTTCATGGGTTCATGGGTTCAGGGATCATGGGTTCATCGGTTCAGGGTTCATGGGTTATGGGTTCATGGGTTCATGGGTTATGGGTTCAGGGTTCATGAGTTCAAGGTTCATGGCTTCAGGGTTCATGGGTTCAGGGTTCATGGGTTCAGGGTTCATTGGTTCATGGGTTCAGGGTTCATGGGTTCACGGTTCATGGGTTCAGGGTTCATGGGTTCAGGGTTCATGGGTTCAGGGTACATGGGTTTATGCTTGATGGGTTCAGGGTTGATGTGTTCAGGTTTGATAGATTCAAGGTTGTTGAGTTTATGGTTGATGGGTTCCGGGTTGATCGGTTCATGGGTTCAGGATTCATGGGTTCTGGGTTCATGGGTTCAGAGTTATGCGTTCTTGGGTTATGGGTTCATGGTTCATTGGTTCATGGGTCCAGGGTTCATGGGTTCATGGGCTCAGGGATCATGGGTTCATGGGTTCAGGGTTCATGGGTTCAGGGATCATGGGTTCATGGGTTATGGGTTCATGGGTTCAGGGTCATTGGGTTCAGGGTTCATAGGTTCAGGGTTCATGGTTTCAGGGTTCATGGGTTCAGGGGTCATGGGCTCAGGGTTCATGGGTTGAGGCTTCATGGTTCATTGGTTCATGGGTCCAGGGTTCATGTGTTCAGGGTTCAGAGTTATGCGTTCTTGGGTTAAGGGTTCATGGTTCATTGGTTCATGGGTCCAGGGTTCATGGGTTCAGGGTTCAGATTTATGGGTTCATTCGTTCATTGGTTCATGGGTTCATGGGCTCAGGGATCATGGGTTCATGGGTTCAGGGCTCATGGGTTCAGGGTTCATGGGTTCATGGGTTCATGGTTCATGGGTTCTGCGTTCTTGCGTTCAAGGTTGATGGGTTCAGGGTTCATGGGCTCACGGTTCATGGGTTCACGGTTCATGGGTTCACGGTTCATGGGTTCAGGGTTCATGGGTTCAGGGTTCATGGGTTCAGGGTTCATGGGTTCAGGGTTCATTTGTCCATTGGTTCACGGGTTCATGGGCTCAGGGATCATGGGTTCATGGGTTCAGGGCTCATGGGTTCAGGGCTCATGGGTTCAGGGTTCATGGGTTCATGGGTTACGGGTTCAGGGTTCATGAGTTCAAGGTTCATGGGTTCAGGGTTCATGGGTTCAGGGTTCATTGGTTTAGGGTTCATGGGTTCATGGGTCCAGTGTTCATGGGTTCAGGGTTCATGGGTTCAGGGTTCATGAGTTCAGGGTCCATGGGTTCAGAGTTCATAGGTTCAGGGTTCATGGTTTCAGGGTTCATGGGTTCAGGGGTCATGGGCTCAGGGTTCATGGGTTGAGGCTTCATGGTTCATTGGTTCATGGGTCCTGGTTTCATGGGTTCAGGGTTCAGAGTTATGGGTTCATTCGTTCATTGGTTCATGGGTTCATGGGCTCAGGGATCATGGGTTCATGGGTTCATGGGTTATGGGTTCAGGGTTCAGAGTTATGGATTCATTCGTTCATTGGTTCATGGGTTCATGGGTTCAGGGATCATGGGTACATGGGTTCAGGGTTCATGGGTTCAGGGTTCATGGGTTATGGGTTCATGGGTTCAGGGTCATTGGGTTCAGGGTTCATAGGTTCAGGGTTCATGGTTTCAGGGTTCATGGGTTCAGGGGTCATGGGCTCAGGGTCCATGGGTTGAGGCTTCATGGTTCATTGGTTCATGGGTCCAGGGTTCATGGGTTCAGGGTTCAGAGTTATGCGTTCTTGGGTTAAGGGTTCATGGTTCATGGGTTCATGGGTTCATGGGTTATGGGTTCAGGGTTCAGAGTTAAGGGTTCATTCGTTCATTGGTTCATGGGTTCATGGGTTCATGGGTTCAGGGTTCATGGGTTCAGGGTTCAGGGTTCATGGGTTCAGGGTTCATGGGTTCATGGGTTATGGGTTCATGGGTTCAGGGTCATTGGGTTCAGGGTTCAGGGTTCATGGGTTCATGGGTTCATGGTTCATGGGTTCTGCGTTCTTGCGTTCAAGGTTGATGGGTTCAGGGTTCATGGGCTCACGGTTCATGGGTTCACGGTTCATGGGTTCACGGTTCATGGGTTCAGGGTTCATGGGTTCAGGGTTCATGGGTTCAGGGTTCATGGGTTCAGGGTTCATTTGTCCATTGGTTCACGGGTTCATGGGCTCAGGGATCATGGGTTCATGGGTTCAGGGCTCATGGGTTCAGGGCTCATGGGTTCAGGGTTCATGGGTTCATGGGTTACGGGTTCAGGGTTCATGAGTTCAAGGTTCATGGGTTCAGGGTTCATGGGTTCAGGGTTCATTGGTTTAGGGTTCATGGGTTCATGGGTCCAGTGTTCATGGGTTCAGGGTTCATGGGTTCAGGGTTCATGAGTTCAGGGTCCATGGGTTCAGGGTTCATAGGTTCAGGGTTCATGGTTTCAGGGTTCATGGGTTCAGGGGTCATGGGCTCAGGGTTCATGGGTTGAGGCTTCATGGTTCATTGGTTCATGGGTCCAGGGTTCATGGGTTCAGGGTTCAGAGTTATGCGTTCTTGGGTTAAGGGTTCATGGTTCATGGGTTCATGGGTTCATGGGTTATGGGTTCAGGGTTCAGAGTTATGGGTTCATTCGTTCATTGGTTCATGGGTTCATGGGTTCAGGGTTCATGGGTTCAGGGTTCAGGGTTCATGGGTTCAGGGTTCATGGGTTCATGGGTTATGGGTTCATGGGTTCAGGGTCATTGGGTTCAGGGTTCAGGGTTCATGGGTTCATGGGTTCATGGTTCATGGGTTCTGCGTTCTTGCGTTCAAGGTTGATGGGTTCAGGGTTCATGGGCTCACGGTTCATGGGTTCACGGTTCATGGGTTCACGGTTCATGGGTTCAGGGTTCATGGGTTCAGGGTTCATGGGTTCAGGGTTCATGGGTTCAGGGTTCATGGGTTCAGGGTTCATGGGTTCAGGGTTCATTTGTCCATTGGTTCACGGGTTCATGGGCTCAGGGATCATGGGTTCATGGGTTCAGGGCTCATGGGTTCAGGGTTCATGGGTTCATGGGTTACGGGTTCAGGGTTCATGAGTTCAAGGTTCATGGGTTCAGGGTTCATGGGTTCAGGGTTCATTGGTTTAGGGTTCATGGGTTCATGGGTCCAGTGTTCATGGGTTCATGGGTTCAGGGATCATGGGTACATGGGTTCAGGGTTCATGGGATCAGGGTTCATGGGTTCATGGGTTATGGGTTCATGGGTTCAGGGTCATTGGGTTCAGGGTTCATAGGTTCAGGGTTCATGGTTTCAGGGTTCATGGGTTCAGGGGTCATGGGCTCAGGGTCCATGGGTTGAGGCTTCATGGTTCATTGGTTCATGGGTCCAGGGTTCATGGTTTCAGGGTTCAGAGTTATGCGTTCTTGGGTTAAGGGTTCATGGTTCATGGGTTCATGGGTTCATGGGTTATGGGTTCAGGGTTCAGAGTTATGGGTTCATTCGTTCATTGGTTCATGGGTTCATGGGTTCAGGGTTCATGGGTTCAGGTTTCAGGGTTCATGGGTTCAGGGTTCATGGGTTCATGGGTTATGGGTTCATGGGTTCAGGGTCATTGGGTTCAGGGTTCATAGGTTCAGGCTTCATTGTTTCAGGTTTCATGGGTTCAGGGGTCATGGGCTCAGGGTTCATGGGTTCAAGGTTCATGGGTTCACGGTTCATGGGTTCACGGTTCATGGGTTCAGGGTTCATGGGTTCAGGGTTCATGGGTTCAGGGTTCATGGGTTCAGGGTTCATGGGTTCAGGGTTCATGGGTTTATGGGTTCAAGGGTTCATGGGTTCATGGGTTCATGGGTTCACGGGTTCATGGGTTCAGTTTTCAGGATTCAGGGTTCAGGATTCATGGGTTAATGGGTTCAGGGTTCATGGGTTCAGGGTTAATGGGTTAAGGGTTCATGGGTGCATGGGTTCAGGGTTCATGTGTTCAGGGTTCATGGGTTCAGGCGTCATGGGTTCAGGGTTCATGGGTTCAGGGTTCATGAGTTCATGGGTTCATGGGTTTTGGGTACATGGTTTATGGGTTCAGAGTTCATGGGTTCAGGGTTCATGGGTTCATGGATTCAGGGTTATTGGGTTTGTGGGTTCTTGTGTTCAGTGTTATTGGGTTCTTGTGTTCAGTGTTATTGGGTTCGGGGTTCATGTGTTCCAGGGTTCACCGGTTCAGTGTTCATTGGTTCAAGGTTCACGCGTTCATGGGTTCATGGGTTCAGGGTTCATGGGTTCAGGGATCATAGGTTCAAGGTCCACGGGTTCATGGGTTCAGGGTTGATGGGTTCAGGGTTCACGGGTTCAGGGTTCATGGGTTCAGAGTTATGGGTTCATTCGTTCATTGGTTCATGGGTTCATGGGTTCAGGGATCATGGGTTCATGGGTTATGGGTTCATGGGTTCATGGGTTATGGGTTCAGGGTTCATGAGTTCATGGGTTCAGGGTTCATGGGTTCAGGGTTCATGGGTTCAGGGTTCATGGGTTCAGGGTTCATTGGTTCATGGGTTCAGGGTTCATGGGTTCAGGGTTCATGGGTTCACGGTTCATGGGTTCAGGGTTCATGGGTTCATGGGTTCAGGGTTCAGAGTTATGGGTTCATTCGTTCATTGGTTCATGGGTTCATGGGTTCAGGGATCATGGGTTCATCGGTTCAGGGTTCATGGGTTATGGGTTCATGGGTTCATGGGTTATGGGTTCAGGGTTCATGAGTTCAAGGTTCATGGCTTCAGGGTTCATGGGTTCAGGGTTCATGGGTTCAGGGTTCATTGGTTCATGGGTTCAGGGTTCATGGGTTCACGGTTCATGGGTTCAGGGTTCATGGGTTCAGGGTTCATGGGTTCAGGGTACATGGGTTTATGCTTGATGGGTTCAGGGTTGATGTGTTCAGGTTTGATAGATTCAAGGTTGTTGAGTTTATGGTTGATGGGTTCCGGGTTGATCGGTTCATGGGTTCAGGATTCATGGGTTCTGGGTTCATGGGTTCAGAGTTATGCGTTCTTGGGTTATGGGTTCATGGTTCATTAGTTCATGGGTCCAGGGTTCATGGGTTCATGGGCTCAGGGATCATGGGTTCATGGGTTCAGGGTTCATGGGTTCAGGGATCATGGGTTCATGGGTTATGGGTTCATGGGTTCAGGGTCATTGGGTTCAGGGTTCATAGGTTCAGGGTTCATGGTTTCAGGGTTCATGGGTTCAGGGGTCATGGGCTCAGGGTTCATGGGTTGAGGCTTCATGGTTCATTGGTTCATGGGTCCAGGGTTCATGTGTTCAGGGTTCAGAGTTATGCGTTCTTGGGTTAAGGGTTCATGGTTCATTGGTTCATGGGTCCAGGGTTCATGGGTTCAGGGTTCAGATTTATGGGTTCATTCGTTCATTGGTTCATGGGTTCATGGGCTCAGGGATCATGGGTTCATGGGTTCAGGGCTCATGGGTTCAGGGTTCATGGGTTCATGGGTTCATGGTTCATGGGTTCTGCGTTCTTGCGTTCAAGGTTGATGGGTTGAGGGTTCATGGGCTCACGGTTCATGGGTTCACGGTTCATGGGTTCACGGTTCATGGGTTCAGGGTTCATGGGTTCAGGGTTCATGGGTTCAGGGTTCATGGGTTCAGGGTTCATTTGTCCATTGGTTCACGGGTTCATGGGCTCAGGGATCATGGGTTCATGGGTTCAGGGCTCATGGGTTCAGGGCTCATGGGTTCAGGGTTCATGGGTTCATGGGTTACGGGTTCAGGGTTCATGAGTTCAAGGTTCATGGGTTCAGGGTTCATGGGTTCAGGGTTCATTGGTTTAGGGTTCATGGGTTCATGGGTCCAGTGTTCATGGGTTCAGGGTTCATGGGTTCAGGGTTCATGAGTTCAGGGTCCATGGGTTCAGAGTTCATAGGTTCAGGGTTCATGGTTTCAGGGTTCATGGGTTCAGGGGTCATGGGCTCAGGGTTCATGGGTTGAGGCTTCATGGTTCATTGGTTCATGGGTCCTGGTTTCATGGGTTCAGGGTTCAGAGTTATGCGTTCATGGGTTAAGGGTTCATGGTTCATTGGTTCATGGGTCCAGGGTTCATGGGTTCAGGGTTCAGAGTTATGGGTTCATTCGTTCATTGGTTCATGGGTTCATGGGCTCAGGGATCATGGGTTCATGGGTTCATGGGTTATGGGTTCAGGGTTCAGAGTTATGGATTCATTCGTTCATTGGTTCATGGGTTCATGGGTTCAGGGATCATGGGTACATGGGTTCAGGGTTCATGGGTTCAGGGTTCATGGGTTATGGGTTCATGGGTTCAGGGTCATTGGGTTCAGGGTTCATAGGTTCAGGGTTCATGGTTTCAGGGTTCATGGGTTCAGGGGTCATGGGCTCAGGGTCCATGGGTTGAGGCTTCATGGTTCATTGGTTCATGGGTCCAGGGTTCATGGGTTCAGGGTTCAGAGTTATGCGTTCTTGGGTTAAGGGTTCATGGTTCATGGGTTCATGGGTTCATGGGTTATGGGTTCAGGGTTCAGAGTTAAGGGTTCATTCGTTCATTGGTTCATGGGTTCATGGGTTCAGGGTTCATGGGTTCAGGGTTCAGGGTTCATGGGTTCAGGGTTCATGGGTTCATGGGTTATGGGTTCATGGGTTCAGGGTCATTGGGTTCAGGGTTCAGGGTTCATGGGTTCATGGGTTCATGGTTCATGGGTTCTGCGTTCTTGCGTTCAAGGTTGATGGGTTCAGGGTTCATGGGCTCACGGTTCATGGGTTCACGGTTCATGGGTTCACGGTTCATGGGTTCAGGGTTCATGGGTTCAGGGTTCATGGGTTCAGGGTTCATGGGTTCAGGGTTCATTTGTCCATTGGTTCACGGGTTCATGGGCTCAGGGATCATGGGTTCATGGGTTCAGGGCTCATGGGTTCAGGGCTCATGGGTTCAGGGTTCATGGGTTCATGGGTTACGGGTTCAGGGTTCATGAGTTCAAGGTTCATGGGTTCAGGGTTCATGGGTTCAGGGTTCATTGGTTTAGGGTTCATGGGTTCATGGGTCCAGTGTTCATGGGTTCAGGGTTCATGGGTTCAGGGTTCATGAGTTCAGGGTCCATGGGTTCAGGGTTCATAGGTTCAGGGTTCATGGTTTCAGGGTTCATGGGTTCAGGGGTCATGGGCTCAGGGTTCATGGGTTGAGGCTTCATGGTTCATTGGCTCATGGGTCCAGGGTTCATGGGTTCAGGGTTCAGAGTTATGCGTTCTTGGGTTAAGGGTTCATGGTTCATGGGTTCATGGGTTCATGGGTTATGGGTTCAGGGTTCAGAGTTATGGGTTCATTCGTTCATTGGTTCATGGGTTCATGGGTTCAGGGTTCATGGGTTCAGGGTTCAGGGTTCATGGGTTCAGGGTTCATGGGTTCATGGGTTATGGGTTCATGGGTTCAGGGTCATTGGGTTCAGGGTTCAGGGTTCATGGGTTCATGGGTTCATGGTTCATGGGTTCTGCGTTCTTGCGTTCAAGGTTGATGGGTTCAGGGTTCATGGGCTCACGGTTCATGGGTTCACGGTTCATGGGTTCACGGTTCATGGGTTCAGGGTTCATGGGTTCAGGGTTCATGGGTTCAAGGTTCATGGGTTCAGGGTTCATGGGTTCAGGGTTCATTTGTCCATTGGTTCACGGGTTCATGGGCTCAGGGATCATGGGTTCATGGGTTCAGGGCTCATGGGTTCAGGGTTCATGGGTTCATGGGTTACGGGTTCAGGGTTCATGAGTTCAAGGTTCATGGGTTCAGGGTTCATGGGTTCAGGGTTCATTGGTTTAGGGTTCATGGGTTCATGGGTCCAGTGTTCATGGGTTCATGGGTTCAGGGATCATGGGTACATGGGTTCAGGGTTCATGGGTTCATGGGTTATGGGTTCATGGGTTCAGGGTCATTGGGTTCAGGGTTCATAGGTTCAGGGTTCATGGTTTCAGGGTTCATGGGTTCAGGGGTCATGGGCTCAGGGTCCATGGGTTGAGGCTTCATGGTTCATTGGTTCATGGGTCCAGGGTTCATGGGTTCAGGGTTCAGAGTTATGCGTTCTTGGGTTAAGGGTTCATGGTTCATGGGTTCATGGGTTCATGGGTTATGGGTTCAGGGTTCAGAGTTATGGGTTCATTCGTTCATTGGTTCATGGGTTCATGGGTTCAGGGTTCATGGGTTCAGGTTTCAGGGTTCATGGGTTCAGGGTTCATGGGTTCATGGGTTATGGGTTCATGGGTTCAGGGTTCATGGGTTCAGGGTTCATGGGTTCATGGGTTATGGGTTCATGGGTTCAGGGTCATTGGGTTCAGGGTTCATAGGTTCAGGCTTCATTGTTTCAGGTTTCATGGGTTCAGGGGTCATGGGCTCAGGGTTCATGGGTTCAAGGTTCATGGGTTCACGGTTCATGGGTTCACGGTTCATGGGTTCAGGGTTCATGGGTTCAGGGTTCATGGGTTCAGGGTTCATGGGTTCAGGGTTCATGGGTTCAGGGTTCATGGGTTTATGGGTTCAAGGGTTCATGGGTTCATGGGTTCATGGGTTCACGGGTTCATGGGTTCAGTTTTCAGGATTCAGGGTTCAGGATTCATGGGTTAATGGGTTCAGGGTTCATGGGTTCAGGGTTAATGGGTTAAGGGTTCATGGGTGCATGGGTTCAGGGTTCATGTGTTCAGGGTTCATGGGTTCAGGCGTCATGGGTTCAGGGTTCATGGGTTCAGGGTTCATGAGTTCATGGGTTCATGGGTTTTGGGTACATGGTTTATGGGTTCAGAGTTCATGGGTTCAGGGTTCATGGGTTCATGGATTCAGGGTTATTGGGTTTGTGGGTTCTTGTGTTCAGTGTTATTGGGTTCTTGTGTTCAGTGTTATTGGGTTCGGGGTTCATGTGTTCCAGGGTTCACCGGTTCAGTGTTCATTGGTTCAAGGTTCACGCGTTCATGGGTTCATGGGTTCAGGGTTCATGGGTTCAGGGATCATAGGTTCAAGGTCCACGGGTTCATGGGTTCAGGGTTGATGGGTTCAGGGTTCACGGGTTCAGGGTTCATGGGTTCAGAGTTATGGGTTCATTCGTTCATTGGTTCATGGGTTCATGGGTTCAGGGATCATGGGTTCATGGGTTATGGGTTCATGGGTTCATGGGTTATGGGTTCAGGGTTCATGAGTTCATGGGTTCAGGGTTCATGGGTTCAGGGTTCATGGGTTCAGGGTTCATGGGTTCAGGGTTCATTGGTTCATGGGTTCAGGGTTCATGGGTTCAGGGTTCATGGGTTCACGGTTCATGGGTTCAGGGTTCATGGGTTCATGGGTTCAGGGTTCAGAGTTATGGGTTCATTCGTTCATTGGTTCATGGGTTCATGGGTTCAGGGATCATGGGTTCATCGGTTCAGGGTTCATGGGTTATGGGTTCATGGGTTCATGGGTTATGGGTTCAGGGTTCATGAGTTCAAGGTTCATGGCTTCAGGGTTCATGGGTTCAGGGTTCATGGGTTCAGGGTTCATGAGTTCAGGGTCCATGGGTTCAGAGTTCATAGGTTCAGGGTTCATGGTTTCAGGGTTCATGGGTTCAGGGGTCATGGGCTCAGGGTTCATGGGTTGAGGCTTCATGGTTCATTGGTTCATGGGTCCTGGTTTCATGGGTTCAGGGTTCAGAGTTATGCGTTCATGGGTTAAGGGTTCATGGTTCATTGGTTCATGGGTCCAGGGTTCATGGGTTCAGGGTTCAGAGTTATGGGTTCATTCGTTCATTGGTTCATGGGTTCATGGGCTCAGGGATCATGGGTTCATGGGTTCATGGGTTATGGGTTCAGGGTTCAGAGTTATGGATTCATTCGTTCATTGGTTCATGGGTTCATGGGTTCAGGGATCATGGGTACATGGGTTCAGGGTTCATGGGTTCAGGGTTCATGGGTTATGGGTTCATGGGTTCAGGGTCATTGGGTTCAGGGTTCATAGGTTCAGGGTTCATGGTTTCAGGGTTCATGGGTTCAGGGGTCATGGGCTCAGGGTCCATGGGTTGAGGCTTCATGGTTCATTGGTTCATGGGTCCAGGGTTCATGGGTTCAGGGTTCAGAGTTATGCGTTCTTGGGTTAAGGGTTCATGGTTCATGGGTTCATGGGTTCATGGGTTATGGGTTCAGGGTTCAGAGTTAAGGGTTCATTCGTTCATTGGTTCATGGGTTCATGGGTTCAGGGTTCATGGGTTCAGGGTTCAGGGTTCATGGGTTCAGGGTTCATGGGTTCATGGGTTATGGGTTCATGGGTTCAGGGTCATTGGGTTCAGGGTTCAGGGTTCATGGGTTCATGGGTTCATGGTTCATGGGTTCTGCGTTCTTGCGTTCAAGGTTGATGGGTTCAGGGTTCATGGGCTCACGGTTCATGGGTTCACGGTTCATGGGTTCACGGTTCATGGGTTCAGGGTTCATGGGTTCAGGGTTCATGGGTTCAGGGTTCATGGGTTCAGGGTTCATTTGTCCATTGGTTCACGGGTTCATGGGCTCAGGGATCATGGGTTCATGGGTTCAGGGCTCATGGGTTCAGGGCTCATGGGTTCAGGGTTCATGGGTTCATGGGTTACGGGTTCAGGGTTCATGAGTTCAAGGTTCATGGGTTCAGGGTTCATGGGTTCAGGGTTCATTGGTTTAGGGTTCATGGGTTCATGGGTCCAGTGTTCATGGGTTCAGGGTTCATGGGTTCAGGGTTCATGAGTTCAGGGTCCATGGGTTCAGGGTTCATAGGTTCAGGGTTCATGGTTTCAGGGTTCATGGGTTCAGGGGTCATGGGCTCAGGGTTCATGGGTTGAGGCTTCATGGTTCATTGGCTCATGGGTCCAGGGTTCATGGGTTCAGGGTTCAGAGTTATGCGTTCTTGGGTTAAGGGTTCATGGTTCATGGGTTCATGGGTTCATGGGTTATGGGTTCAGGGTTCAGAGTTATGGGTTCATTCGTTCATTGGTTCATGGGTTCATGGGTTCAGGGTTCATGGGTTCAGGGTTCAGGGTTCATGGGTTCAGGGTTCATGGGTTCATGGGTTATGGGTTCATGGGTTCAGGGTCATTGGGTTCAGGGTTCAGGGTTCATGGGTTCATGGGTTCATGGTTCATGGGTTCTGCGTTCTTGCGTTCAAGGTTGATGGGTTCAGGGTTCATGGGCTCACGGTTCATGGGTTCACGGTTCATGGGTTCACGGTTCATGGGTTCAGGGTTCATGGGTTCAGGGTTCATGGGTTCAAGGTTCATGGGTTCAGGGTTCATGGGTTCAGGGT
Source organism: Gastracanthus pulcherrimus (assembly GCA_949152435.1). Lineage (NCBI taxonomy): Eukaryota > Metazoa > Arthropoda > Insecta > Hymenoptera > Pteromalidae > Gastracanthus > Gastracanthus pulcherrimus. The sequence goes on from CASCKD010000085.1 coordinate 209,230, forward strand.
TCATTTGTCCATTGGTTCACGGGTTCATGGGCTCAGGGATCATGGGTTCATGGGTTCAGGGCTCATGGGTTCAGGGTTCATGGGTTCATGGGTTACGGGTTCAGGGTTCATGAGTTCAAGGTTCATGGGTTCAGGGTTCATGGGTTCAGGGTTCATTGGTTTAGGGTTCATGGGTTCATGGGTCCAGTGTTCATGGGTTCATGGGTTCAGGGATCATGGGTACATGGGTTCAGGGTTCATGGGATCAGGGTTCATGGGTTCATGGGTTATGGGTTCATGGGTTCAGGGTCATTGGGTTCAGGGTTCATAGGTTCAGGGTTCATGGTTTCAGGGTTCATGGGTTCAGGGGTCATGGGCTCAGGGTCCATGGGTTGAGGCTTCATGGTTCATTGGTTCATGGGTCCAGGGTTCATGGGTTCAGGGTTCAGAGTTATGCGTTCTTGGGTTAAGGGTTCATGGTTCATGGGTTCATGGGTTCATGGGTTATGGGTTCAGGGTTCAGAGTTATGGGTTCATTCGTTCATTGGTTCATGGGTTCATGGGTTCAGGGTTCATGGGTTCAGGTTTCAGGGTTCATGGGTTCAGGGTTCATGGGTTCATGGGTTATGGGTTCATGGGTTCAGGGTCATTGGGTTCAGGGTTCATAGGTTCAGGCTTCATTGTTTCAGGTTTCATGGGTTCAGGGGTCATGGGCTCAGGGTTCATGGGTTGAGGCTTCATGGTTCATTGGTTCATGGGTCCAGGGTTCATGGGTTCAGGGTTCAGAGTTATGCGTTCTTGGGTTAAGGGTTCATGGTTCATGGGTTCATGGGTTCATGGGTTATCGGTTCAGGGTTCAGAGTTATGGGTTCATTCGTTCATTGGTTCATGGGTTCATGGGTCCAGGGTTAATGGGTTCAGGGTTCAGATTTATGGGTTCATTCGTTCATTGGTTCATGGATTCATGGGCTCAGGGATCATGGGTTCATGGGTTCATGGGTTCATGGGTTCAGGGTTCATGGGTTCAGGGTTCAAGGGTTCAGGGTTCATGGGTTCAGGGTACATGGGTTTAGGCTTGATCGGTTCAGGGTTGATGTGTTCGTGGGTTCAGGGTTCAAGGGTTCAGGGTTGATGGGTTCAGGGTTGATAGATTCAAGGTTGATGAGTTTAGGGTTGATGGGTTCAGGGTTGATGGGTTCAGGGTTGATGGGTTCATGTGTTCAGCGTTATTGGGTTCAGGATTGATGGGTTCATGGGTTCAGGGTTCATGGGTTCAGGGTTCGTGGGTTCAGGGTTGATGGGTTCATGAGTTCAGGGTTATAGGGTTCAGTGTTCATGGGTTTAGGGTTCATGGGTTCAGGGTTCATGGGTTCAAGGTTCATGGGTACATGGGTTCAGGGTTCATGGCTTCAAGGTTCATAGGTTAATGGTTCATGGGCTCATGGATCATGGGTTCAGGGTTGATGGGTTCAGGGTTCATGGGTTATTGGTTTCATGGGTTCAGGGTTCATGGGTTCATGGATTCATGCGTTTACCGTTCATGGGTTTTGGGTACATGGGTTCATGGGTTCAAGGTTCACGCGTTCATGGGTTCAGGATTCATGGTTTCAGGGTTCATGGGTTCAGGGTTCGTGGGTTCATGGGTTCAGGATTCATGGATTCAGTTTTCATGGGTTCATGGGTTCATGGGTTCAGGGTTCATGGGTTCAGGGGTCATTGGTTCAGGGTTCATGGGTTCAGGGGTCATGGGTTCAGGGTTCATGGGTTCAGGGTTCATGGGTTCAGGGTTCATGGGTTCAGGGTTCATGGGTTCAGGGTTGATGGGTTCAGTGTTGATGGTTTCAGGGTTGATGGTTTCAGGCTTGGTGGGTTCAGTGTTGATGGTTTCAGGGTTGATGGGTTCAGGGTTGATGGGTTCAGGGTTGATGGGTTCAGGGTTGATGGGTTCAGGGTTGATGGGTTCAGGGTTGATGGGTTCAGGGTTCAGGGATCATGGGTTCAAGGTTCATGGGTTCAGGGTTAATGGGTACAGAGTTCACGGGTTCAAGGTTCATGGGTTCAGGGTTCAGGGTTCAGGGTTCATGGGTTCATGGATTCACGGTTCAGGGTTCAGGGTTTAGGGGTCATTGGTCCAGCGATCATGGGTTCATGGGTGCATGGGTTCAGAGTTCATCGGTTAAGGGTTCATGATTCATTGGTTCATGGGTTTATGGGTTCAAGGGTTCATGGGTTCATGGGTTCATGGGTTCATGGGTTCATGGGTTCACGGGTACATTGGTTCAGAGTTAAGGATTCATGGGTTCAAGGGTTCAGGGTTCATGGGTTCAGGGTTCATGAGTTCAGGGTTCATGGGTTCAGTTTTCAGGGTTCAGTTTTCAGGGTTCAGTTTTCAGGGTTCAGGATTCAGGATTCATGGGTTAATGGGATCAGGGTTCATGGGTTCAGGGTTCATGGGTTCAGGGTTCATGGGTTCAGGGTTCATGGGTTCATGGGTTCAGGGTTCATGGGTTCAGGGTTCATGTTTTCAGGGGTCATGGGTTCAGGGTTCATGGGTTCATGGGTACATGGGTTCATGGGTTCATGGGTTCGCGGGTTATTGGGTTCATGGGTTCTTGTGTTCAGTGTTATTGGGTTCATGTGTTCAGTTTTATTGGGTTCAGGGTTCATGTGTTCCAGGGTCAATGGGTTCAGTGTTTAGGGGTCATTGGTTCAGCGTTCATGGGCTCATGGGTGCATGGGTTCATGGGTTCAGTGTTGATGGTTTCAGAGTTGATGGGTTCAGGGTTGATGGGTTCAAGGTTGATGAGTTGAGGGTTAATGGGTTCAGGGTTGATTGGTTCAGGGTTGATGGATTCAGTGTTGATGGTTTCGGGGGTTATGGTTTCAGGCTTGGTGGGTTCAGTGTTGATGGTTTCAGGGTTGATGGGTTCAGGGTTGATGGGTTCAGGGTTGATGGGTTCAGGGTTGATGGGTTCAGAGTTCATGGGTTCAGGGTTCAGGGTTCATGGGTTCAAGGTTCATGGGTTCACGGGTTCATGGGTTCAGGGTTCATGGGTTCATGGGTACATGGGTTCATGGGTTCATGGGTTCGCGGGTTATTGGGTTCATGGGTTCTTGTGTTCATGTGTTCATGGGTTTATGGGTTCAAGGGTTCATGGGTCATGGGTTCATGGGTTCACGGGTTCATGGGTTCAGTTTTCAGGGTTCAGGGTTCAGGATTCATGGGTTAATGGGTTCAGGGTTCATGGGTTCAGGGTTCATGGGTTCAGTTTTCAGGGTTCAGGGTTCAGGATTCATGGGCTCATGGATTCAGGGTTCAGGGTTCAGGGTTCACTGTTCATGGGTTCAGGGTTCAGGATTCATGGGCTAATGGGTTCAGGGTTCATGGGTTCATGGGTTCAGGGTTCATGAGTTCAGGGTTCATGTGTTCAGGGTTCATCGGTTCATGGTTCAGGGTTCATAGGTTCATGGATTCAGGGTCCAGGGTGCAGGGTTTAGGATTCATGGGTTCAGGATTCATGGGTTCATGGTTTCAGGGTTCATGGGTTCAGGGTTCATGGGTTCAGGGTTCATGGGTTCCCGGTTCATGGGTTCAGGGTTCATGGGTTCAGGGTACATGGGTTCATGGGTTATGGGTTCATGGGTTCATGGGTTATGGGTTCAGGGTTCATGAGTTCAAGGTTCATGAGTTCAGGGTTCATGGGTTCAGGGTTCATGGGTTCAGGGTTCATTGGTTCATGGGTTCAGGGTTCATGGGTTCATGGTTCATGGGTTCACGGTTCATGGGTTCAGGGTTCATGGGTTCATGGGTTCAGGGTTCAGAGTTATGGGTTCATTCGTTCATTGGTTCATGGGTTCATGGGTTCAGGGATCATGGGTTCATCGGTTCAGGGTTCATGGGTTATGGGTTCATGGGTACATGGGTTATGGATTCAGGGTTCATGAGTTCAAGGTTCATGGCTTCAGGGTTCATGGGTTCAGGGTTCATGGGTTCAGGGTTCATTGGTTCAGGGGTTCAGGGTTCATGGGTTCACGGTTCATGGGTTCAGGGTTCATGGGTTCAGGGTTCATGGGTTCAGGGTACATGGGTTTATGCTTGATGGGTTAAGGGTTGATGTGTTCAGGTTTGATAGATTCAAGGTTGTTGAGTTTATGGTTGATGGGTTCAGGATTGATGGGTTCAGGGTTGATCGGTTCATGGGTTCAGGATTCATGGGTTCTGGGTTCATGGGTTCAGGGTTCAGAGTTATGCGATCTTGGGTTAAGGGTTCATGGTTCATTGGTTCATGGGACCAGGGTTCATGGGTTCAGGGTTCAGAGTTATGGGTTCATTTGTCCATTGGTTCATGGGTTCATGGGCTCAGGGATCATGGGTTCACGGTTCATGGGTTCACGGTTCATGGGTTCAGGGTTCATGGGTTCAAGGTTCATGGGTTCAGGGTTCATGGGTTCAGGGTTCATTCGCCATTGGTTCACGGGTTCATGGGCTCAGGGATCATGGGTTCATGGGTTCAGGGCTCATTGGTTCAGGGCTCATGGGTTCAGGGTTCATGGGTTCATGGGTTACGGGTTCAGGGTTCATGAGTTCAAGGTTCATGGGTTCAGGGTTCATGGGTTCAGGGTTCATTGGTTCAGGGTTCATGGGTTCATGGGTCCAGGGTTCATGGGTTCAGGGTTCATGGGTTCAGGGTTCATGAGTTCATGGGTTCATGGGTTTTGGGTACATGGTTTATGGGTTCAGGTTTCACGGCTTCAGGGTTCATGGCTTCAATGTTCATGGGTTAATGGTTAATGGGTTCAGGGTTCATGGGTTCAGGGTTCATGGGTTCAGGGTTCATGGGTTCAGGTTTCATGGGTTCATGGGTTCAGGTTTCATGGGTTCATGGGTTCAGAGTTCATGGGTTCAGGGTTCATGGGTTCATGGATTCAGGGTTATTGGGTTCAGGGTTCATGGGTTCATGGATTCAGGGTTATTGTGTTTGGCGGTTCTTGTGTTCAGTGTTATTGGGTTCATGTGTTCAGTGTTATTGGGTTCGGGGTTCATGTGTTCGAGGGTTCACCGGTTCAGTGTTCATGGGTTCAAGGTTCACGCGTTCATGGGTTCATGGGTTCAGGGTTCATGGGTTCAGGAATCATAGGTTCAAGGTCCACGGGTTCATGGGTTCAGGGTTGATGGGTTCAGGGTTCACGGGTTCAGGTTTCAGAGTTATGCGTTCTTGGGTTAAGGGTTCATGGTTCATTGGTTCATGGGTCCAGGCTTCATGGTTTCACGGTTCAGAGTTATGGGTTCATTTGTCCAGTGGTTCATGGGTTCATGGGTTCAGGGATCATGGGTTCACGGTTTATGGGTTCATGGGTTATGGGTTCAGGGTTCATGAGTTCAAGGTTCATAGGTTCAGGGTTCATGGGTTCAGGGTTCATGGGTTCAGGGTTGATGGGTTCAGGGTTGATGGGTTCAGGTTTTATGGGTTCATGGGTTCACGGATCATGGGTTCATGGGTTCACGGTTCATGGGTTCATGGGCTCAGGGATCTTGGGTTCATGGGTTCAGGGTTCATGGGTTCAGGGTTCATGGGTTCAGGGTTCATGGGTTCAGGGTTCATGGGTTCAGGGTTCATGGGTTCAGGGTTCATGGGTTCAGGGTTCATGGGTTCAGGGTTCATGGGTTCAGGGTTCATGGGTTCAGGGTTCATGGGTTCAGGGTTCATGGGTTCAGGGTTCATGGGTTCAGGGTTCATGGGTTCAGGGTTCATGGGTTCAGGGTTCATGGGTTCAGGGTTAATGGGTTCATGGATTAAGGGTTCATGGTTCATTGGTTCATGGGTCCGGGGTTCATGGGTTCAGGGTTCAGAGTTATGGGTTCATTCGATCACTGGTTCATGGGTTCAGGGTTAATGGGTTCGTGGGTTCAGGGTTCATGGGTTCAGGGTTCATGGGTTCAGGGTTCATGGGTTCAGGGTACATGGGTTCAGGGTTCATGGGTTCAGGGGTCATGGGTTCAGGGTTCATGGGTTCAGGGTTCATGGGTTCAGGGGTCATGGGTTCAGGGTTCATGGGTTCAGGTTTCATGGGTTCAGGGTTCATGGGTTCAGGGTTCAGGATTCATGGGTTCAGGTTTCATGGGTTCAGGGTTCATGAGTTCAAGTTTCATGGGTTCAGCGTTCATGGGCTCAGGGTTCATGGGTCCAGAGTTATGGGTCCATTCGTTCATTGGTTCATGGGTTCATGGGTTCACGGATCATGGGTTCATGGGTTCAGGGTTCATGGGTTCATGGGCTCAGGGATCTTGGGTTCATGGGTTCAGGGTTCATGGGTTCAGGGTTCATGGGTTCAGGGTTCATGGGTTCAGGGTTCATGGGTTCCGGGTTCATGGGTTCAGGGTTCATGGGTTCAGGGTTCATGGGTTCAGGGTTCATGGGTTCAGGGTTCATGGGTTCAGGGTTCATGGGTTCAGGGTTCATGGGTTCAGGGTTCATGGGTTCAGGGTTCATGGGTTCAGGGTTCATGGGTTCAGGGTTCATGGGTTCAGGGTTCATGGGTTCATGGATTAAGGGTTCATGGTTCATTGGTTCATGGGTCCTGGGTTCATGGGTTCAGGGTTCAGAGTTATGGGTTCATTCGATCACTGGTTCATGGGTTCACGGTTAATGGGTTCGTGGGTTCAGGGTTCATGGGTTCACGGTTCACAGGTTCAGGGTTCATGGGTTCAGGGTTCATGGGTTCAGGGTTCATGGGTTCATTGGTTATGGGTTCAGGGTTCATGAGTTCAAGGTTCATGGGTTCAGGGTTCATGGGTTCAGGGTTCATGGGTTCAGGGTTCTTGGGTTCAGGGAACATAGGTTCAGGGTTCATGGGTTCAGGGTTGATGGGTTCAGGGTTGATAGATTCGAGGTTGATGAGTTTAGGGTTGATGGGTTCAGGGTTGATGGGTTCAGGTTTGATGGGTTCATGGGTTCAGGGTTCATGGGTTCATGGGCTCAGGGATCATGGATTTAGGGTTCATGGGTTCAGGGTTCATGAGTTCAGGGTTCATGGGTACAGGGTTCATGGGTTCAGGGTTCATGGGTTCAGGGTTCATGTGTTCATGGGTCATGGGTTCAGGGTTCAGGGTTCATGGGTTCAGGGTTCGTGGGTTCAGGGAACATAGGTTCAGGGTTCATGGGTTCAGGGTTCATGGGTTCAGGGTTGATAGATTCAAGGTTGATGAGTTTAGGGTTGATGGGTTCAGGGTTGATGGGTTCAGGGTTGATGGGTTCAGGGTTGATGGGTTCAGGGTTGATGGGTTCAGGGTTGATGGGTTCAGGGTTGATGGGTTCATGTGTTCAGGGTTAATGGGTTCAGGGTTGATGGGTTCATGGGTTCAGGGTTCATGGGTTCAGGGTTCGTGGGTTCAGGGTTGATGGGTTCAGGGTTCATGGGTTCAGGGTTCGTGGGTTCAGGGTTGATGGGTTCATGGGTTCAGGGTTATAGGGTTCAGAGTTCATGGGTTTAGGGTTCATGGGTTCAGGGTTCATGGGTTCAAGGTTCATGGGTACATGGGTTCAGGGTCCATGGCTTCAAGGTTCATAGGTTAATGGTTCATGGGTTCATGGTTCATGGGTTCAGGGTTGATGGGTTCAGGGTTCATGGGTTATTGGTTTCATGGGTTCAGGGTTCATGGGTTCATGGATTCATGCGTTTACCGTTCATGGGTTTTGGGTACATGGGTTCATGGGTTCAAGGTTCACGCGTTCATGGGTTCATGGGTTGAGGGTTCATGGGTTCAGGGATCATAGTTTCAAGGTCCATGGGTTCATGGGTTCAGGATTCATGGTTTCAGGGTTCATGGGTTCAGGATTCATGGTTTCAGGGTTCATGGGTTCAGGGTTCGTGGGTTCATGGGTTCAGGATTCATGGATTCAGTTTTCATAGGTTCATGGGTTCATGGGTTCAGGGTTCATGGGTTCAGGGTTCATGGGTTCAGGGTTCATGGGTTCAGGGTTGATGGGTTCAGTGTTGATGGTTTCAGGGTTGATGGTTTCAGGCTTGGTGGGTTCAGTGTTGATGGTTTCAGGGTTGATGGGTTCAGGGTTGATGGGTTCAGGGTTGATGGGATCAGGGTTGATGGGTTCAGGGTTCAGGGTTCATGGGTTGAAGGTTCATGGGTTCAGGGTTGATGGGTTCAGGGTTCACGGGTTCAAGGTTCATGGGTTCAGGGTTCAGGGTTCAGAGTTCAGGGTTCATGGGTTCATGGATTCACGGTTCAGGGTTCAGGGTTTAAGGGTCATTGGTCCAGCGATCATGGGTTCATGGGTGCATGGGTTCAGAGTTCATCGGTTAAGGGTTCATGATTCATTGGTTCATGGGTTTATGGGTTCACGGGTTCATGGGTTCATGGGTTCATGGGTTCACGGGTTCATTGGTTCAGAGTTAAGGATTCATGGGTTCAAGGGTTCCGGGTTCATGGGTTCAGGGTTCATGGGTACAGGGTACATGGGTTCAGGGTTCATGGATTCATGGGTCCAGGGTTCATGGGTTCAGGGTTCATGGGTTCAGGTTTCATGGGTTCATGGGTTCAGGGTTCATGGGTTCAGGGTTCATGGGTTCAGGGTTCAAGGGTTCAGGGTTCAGGTTTCATGGGTTCATGGGTTCAGGGTTCATGGGTTCAGGGTTCATGGGTTCAGGGTTCAAGGGTTCAGGGTTCATGGGTTCAGGGTTCATGGGTTCAGGGTACATGGGTTCAAAGTTCGTAGGTTCATGAGTTCAGGGTTCATGGGTTCATGGGTTCAGGGTTTATGGGTTCAGGGTTTATGTGTTCAGGGTTCATGTGTTCATGGGTCCAGGGTTCAGGGTTCATGGGTTCAGGTTTCATGGGTTCACGGGTTCAGGGTTCATGGGTTCAGGGTTCATGGGTTCAGGGTTCATGGGTTCAGGGTTCAAGGGTTCAGGGTTCATGGGTTCAGGGTACATGGGTTTAGGCTTGACGGGTTCAGGGTTCATGGGTTCAGGGTTCATGGGTACAGGGTACATGGGTTCAGGGTTCATGGATTCATGGGTCCAGGGTTCATGGGTTCAGGGTTCATGGGTTCAGGTTTCATGGGTTCATGGGTTCAGGGTTCATGGGTTCAGGGTTCATGGGTTCAGGGTTCAAGGGTTCAGGGTTCATGGGTTCAGGGTTCATGTGTTCAGGGTACATGGGTTCAAAGTTCGTAGGTTCATGAGTTCAGGGTTCATGGGTTCATGGGTTCAGGGTTTATGGGTTCAGGGTTTATGGGTTCAGGGTTCATGGGTTCAGGGTTTATGGGATCATGGGTTCATGGGTTATGGGTTCAGGGTTCATGAGTTCAAGGTTCATGGGTTCAGGGTTCATGGGTTCAGGGTTCACGGGTTCAGGGTTCATGGGTTCATGGGCTCAAGGATCATGGATTTAGGGTTCATGGGTTCAGGGTTCATGGGTTCAGGGTTCATGGGTTCAGGGTTCATGGGTTCAGGGTTCATGGGTTCAGAGTTCATGGGTTCACGGTTCATGGGTTCAGGGTTCATGGATTCAAGGTTCATGGGTACAGGGTACATGGGTTCAGGGTTCATGGATTCATGGGTTCAGGGTTCATGGGTTCCAGGTTCATGGGTTCATGGGTTCAGGGTTCAGGGTTCAGGGTTCATGGGTTCAGGGTTCATGGGTTCAGGGTTCATGGGTTCAGGGTTCATGGGTTCAGGGTTCATGGGTTTAGGGTTCATGGGTTCAGGGTTCATGGGTTCAGGGTTCATGGGTTCAGGGTTCATGTGTTCATGGGTCCAGGGTTCATGGGTTCAGGGTTCATGGGTTCAGGTTTCATGGGTTCATGGGTTCAGGATTCATGGGTTCAGGGTTCAAGGGTTCAGGGTTCATGGGTTCATGGGTTCAGGGTTCATGGGTTCATGGGTTATGGGTTCAGGGTTCATGAGTTCAGGGTTCATGGGTTCAGGGTTCATTGGTTCATGGGTTCAGGGTTCATGGGTTCAGGGTTCATGGGTTCAGGGTTCATGGGTTCAGAGTTCATGGGTTCACGGTTCATGGGTTCAGGGTTCATGGATTCAAGGTTCATGGGTACAGGGTACATGGGTTCAGGGTTCATGGATTCATGGGTTCAGGGTTCATGGGTTCCAGGTTCATGGGTTCATGGGTTCAGGGTTCAGGGTACATGGGTTTAGGCTTGATGGGTTCAGGGTTGATGGGTTCAGGGTTGATAGATTCAAGGTTGATGAGTTGAGGGTTGTTGGGTTCAGGGTTGATGGGTTCACGGTTGATGGGTTCAGGTTTGATGGGTTCAGGGTTCATGGGTTCAGGGTTCATGGGATCATGGGTTCATGGGTTATGGGTTCAGGGTTCATGAATTCAAGGTTCATGGGTTCAGGGTTCATGGGTTCAGGGTTCATGGGTTCAGGGTTCATGGGTTCAGGGTTCATGAGTTCAGGGTTCATGGGTACAGGGTTCAGGGTTCATGGGTTCAGGGTTCGTGGGTTCAGGGAACATAGAATCAGGGTTCATGGGTTCAGGGTTCATGGGTTCATGGGTTCAGGGTTCATGGGTTCATGGGCTCAGGGATCATGGATTTAGGGTTCATGGGTTCAGGGTTCATGAGTTCAGGGTTCATGGGTACAGGGTTCATGGGTTCAGTGTTCATGGGTTCAGGGTTCATGTGTTCATGGGTCATAGGTTCAGGGTTCAGGGTTCATGGGTTCAGGGTTCGTGGGTTCAGGGAACATAGAATCAGGGTTCATGGGTTCAGGGTTCATGGGTTCAGGGTTGATAGATTCAAGGTTGATGAGTTTAGGGTTGATGGGTTCACGGTTGATGGGTTCAGGTTTGATGGGTTCATGGGTTCAGGGTTCATGGGTTCATGTGTTCAGGGTTAATGGGTTCAAGGTTCATGGGTTCATGGGTTCAGGGTTCATGGGTTCAGGGTTCATGGGTTCAGGGTTCATGGGTTCAGGGTACATGGGTTCAGGGTTCATAGGTTCATGGGTTCAGGATTCATGGTTTCAGGGTTCATGGGTTCATGGGTTCAGGGTTCATGGTTCATGGGTTCAGGGTTCATGGGTTCAGGGTTCATGGGTTCAGGGTTGATGGGTTCAGTGTTGATGGTTTCAGGGTTGATGGTTTCAGGCTTGGTGGGTTCAGTGTTGATGGTTTCAGGGTTGATGGGTTCAGGGTTGATGGGTTCAGGGTTGATGGGATCAGGGTTGATGGGTTCAGGGTTCAGGGTTCATGGGTTGAAGGTTCATGGGTTCAGGGTTGATGGGTTCAGGGTTCACGGGTTCAAGGTTCATGGGTTCAGGGTTCAGGGTTCAGGGTTCAGGGTTCATGGGTTCATGGATTCACGGTTCAGGGTTCAGGGTTTAAGGGTCATTGGTCCAGCGATCATGGGTTCATGGGTGCATGGGTTCAGAGTTCATCGGTTAAGGGTTCATGATTCATTGGTTCATGGGTTTATGGGTTCACGGGTTCATGGGTTCATGGGTTCATGGGTTCACGGGTTCATTGGTTCAGAGTTAAGGATTCATGTGTTCAAGGGTTCCGGGTTCATGGGTTCAGGGTTCATGGGTACAGGGTACATGGGTTCAGGGTTCATGGATTCATGGGTCCAGGGTTCATGGGTTCAGGGTTCATGGGTTCAGGTTTCATGGGTTCATGGGTTCAGGGTTCATGGGTTCAGGGTTCATGGGTTCAGGGTTCAAGGGTTCAGGGTTCAGGTTTCATGGGTTCATGGGTTCAGGGTTCATGGGTTCAGGGTTCATGGGTTCAGGGTTCAAGGGTTCAGGGTTCATGGGTTCAGGGTTCATGGGTTCAGGGTTCATGAGTTCAAGGTTCATGGGTTCAGGGTTCATGGGTTCAGGGTTCATGGGTTCAGGGTTCATGGGTTCATGGGTCCAGGGTTCATGGGTTCAGGGTTCAGAGTTATGGGTTCATTCGTTCATTGGTTCATGGGTTCAGGGTTCATGGGTTCATGGGCTAAGGGATGATGGGTTTAGGGTTCATGGGTTCAGGGTTCATGGGTTCAGGGTTGATAGATTCAAGGTTGATGAGATTATGGTTGATGGGTTCAGGGTTGATGGGTTCAGGGTTGATGGGTGCAGGTTTGATGGGTTCATGGGTTCAGGGTTATTGGGTTCACAGTTCATGGGTTTAGGGTTCATGGGTTATGGGTTCATGGGTTCAAAGTTCATGGGTACAGGGTACATGGGTTGAGGGTTCATGGATTCATGGGTTCAGGGTTCATGGGTTCCGGGTTCATGGGTTCATGGGTTCAGGGTTCAGAGTTATGGGTTCATTCGTTCATTGGTTCATGGGTTCATGGGTTCACGGATCATGGGTTCATGGGTTCAGGGTTCATGGGTTCATGGGCTCAGGGATCTTGGGTTCATGGGTTCAGGGTTCATGGGTTCAGGGTTCATGGGTTCAGGGTTCATGGGTTCAGGGTTCATGGGTTCATGGATTAAGGGTTCATGGTTCATTGGTTCATGGGTCCGGGGTTCATGGGTTCAGGGTTCAGAGTTATGGGTTCATTCGATCACTGGTTCATGGGTTCAGGGTTAATGGGTTCGTGGGTTCAGGGTTCATGGGTTCAGGGTTCATGGGTTCAGGGTTCATGTGTTCAGGGTACATGGGTTCAGGGTTCATGGGTTCAGGGGTCATGGGTTCAGGGTTCATGGGTTCAGGGTTCATGGGTTCAGGGGTCATGGGTTCAGGGTTCATGGGTTCAGGTTTCATGGGTTCAGGGTTCATGGGTTCAGGGTTCAGGATTCATGGGTTCAGGTTTCATGGGTTCAGGGTTCATGAGTTCAAGTTTCATGGGTTCAGCGTTCATGGGTTCAGGGTTCATGGGTCCAGAGTTATGGGTTCATTCGTTCATTGGTTCATGGGTTCATGGGTTCACGGATCATGGGTTCATGGGTTCAGGGTTCATGGGTTCATGGGCTCAGGGATCTTGGGTTCATGGGTTCAGGGTTCATGGGTTCAGGGTTCATGGGTTCAGGGTTCATGGGTTCAGGGTTCATGGGTTCAGGGTTCATGGGTTCAGGGTTCATGGATTCAGGGTTCATGGGTTCAGGGTTCATGGGTTCAGGGTTCATGGGTTCAGGGTTCATGGGTTCATGGATTAAGGGTTCATGGTTCATTGGTTCATGGGTTCAGGGTTCATGGGTTCAGGGTTCATGGGTTCAGGGTTCATGGGTTCATGGGCTCAGGGATCATGGATTTAGGGTTCATGGGTTCAGGGTTCATGAGTTCAGGGTTCATGGGTACAGGGTTCATGGGTTCAGGGTTCATGGGTTCAGGGTTCATGTGTTCATGGGTCATGGGTTCAGGGTTCAGGGTTCATGGGTTCAGGGTTCGTGGGTTCAGGGAACATAGGTTCAGGGTTCATGGGTTCAGGGTTCATGGGTTCAGGGTTCGTGGGTTCAGGGATCATGGGTTCAGGGGTCATGGTTTCGGGGTTCATGGTTTCAGGGTTCATGGGTTCAGGGGTCATGGTTTCGGGGTTCATGGTTTCAGGGTTCATGGGTTCAGGGGTCATGGGTTCAGGGTTCATGGGTTCATGGGTTTTGGGTACATGGGTTCATGGTTCATGGGTTCAGGGTTCATGGGTTCAGGGTTCATGGGTTCAGGGTTCATGGGTTCAGGGATCATAGGTTCAAGGTCCATGGGTTCATATGTTCAGGTTTCACGGGTTCAGGGTTCATGGCTTCAAGGTTCATGGGTTAATGGTTCATGGGTTCATGGTTCATGGGTTCAGGGTTGATGGGTTCAGGGTTCACGGGTTCAGGGTTCATGGGTTCAGCGTTCATGGGTTCAGAATTCATGGGTTTAGTGTTCATGGGTTTTGGGTACATGGGTTCATGGATTCAGGTTTCACGGGTTCAGGGTTCATGGCTTCAAGGTTCATGGGTAAATGGTTCATGGGTTCATGGTTCATGGGTTCAGGGTTTGGTGGGTTCAGTGTTCATGGGTTCAGTTTTCAGGGTTCAGTTTTCAGGGTTCAGGGTTCAGGATTGATGGGTTAATGGGTTCAGGGTTCATGGGTTCAGGGTTCATGGGTTCAGGGTACATGGGATCAGGGTTCATGGGTTCATGGGTTCAGGGTTCATGGGTTCAGGGTTCATGGGTTCGGGGTTCATGGGTTCATGGGATCAGGTTTCATGGGTTCAGGGTTCATGGGTTGAGGGTTCATGGGTTCAGTTTTCAGGGTTCAGTTTTCAGGGTTCAGTTTTCAGGGTTCAGGGTTCAGGATTCATTCTTTACTGGGTTCAGGGTTCATGGGTTCAGGGTTCATGGGTTCAGGGTACATGGGTTCAGGGTTCATGGGTTCGGGGTTCATGGATTCATGGGATCAGGTTTCATGGGTTCAGGGTTCATGGGTTCAGGGTTCATGGGTTCATGGGTTCAAGGGTTCAGGGTTCATGGGTTCAGGGTTCAAGGGTTCAGGGTTCATGGGTAAAGAATTCATGGTTCATTGGTCCAGGGATCAGGGGTTCATGGGCTCAGGGATCATGGGTTTAGGGTTCATGGGTTCCGGGTTCATGGGTTCAGGATTCATGCGTTCATGGGTACAGGGTTAATGGGTTCAACGTTCATGGGTCCATGGGTTCAGGGTTCATGGGTTCAGGGTTTATGGGTTCAGGGTTAATGGGTTCAGGGTTCATGGTATCAGGGTTCATGGGTTCAGGGTTCATGGGTTCAGGGTTCATGGGTTTAGATTAATGGATTTAGGGTTCTTGGGTTCAGGGTTCATGGGTTTAGATTAATGGATTTAGGGTTCTTGGGTTCAGTGTTCGTGGGTTCAGGGTTCATGGGTTCATGGGTCATGGGTTTATGGGTTCAAGGGTTCATGGGTTTTGGGTTCATGGGTTCACGGGTTCATGGGTTCACGGGTTCATGGGTTCAGGGTTAAGGATTCATGGGTTCAAGGGTTCAGGGTTCATGGGTTCAGGGTTCATGAGTTCAGGGTTCATGGGTTCAGGGTTCATGGGTTCAGTTTTCAGGGTTCAGTTTTCAGGGTTCAGGGTTCAGGATTGATGGGTTAATGGGTTCAGGGTTCATGGGTTCAGGGTTCATGGGTTCAGGGTTGATGGATTCAGGGTTGATGGACTAAAGGTTGATGAGTGCATGGTTGATGGGTTCAGGGTTCATGGATTCAGGTTTCATGGGTTCATGGGTTCATGGGTTCATGGGTTCCGGGTTGATGGATTCAGGGTTGATGGGCTCAAGGTTGATGAGTGCATGGTTGATGGGTTGAGGGTTGATCGGTTCTGGGTTCATGGGTTCAGGGTTGATGGGTTCAGGGTTCAGGGTTCATTGGTTCATGGGTCTAGGGTTAATGGGTTCAGGGTTCAGGGTTAAGGTTCATTGGTTAAGGGTTCGTGGGTTCAGGGTTCATTGTTTCATAGGTTCAGGGTTAGTGGTTTGATGGGTTCAGGGTTCATGGGTTCATCGATTCAGGGTTATTGGGTTCATGGGTTCATGGGTTCACGCGTTCATGGGTTCATGGGTTCAGGGTTCATGGGTTCGGGGATCATAGGTTCAGGGGGTCATGGGTTCATCGGTAGGGTTCATGGGTTCAGGGTCGATGGGTTCAGCGTTCATGGTTTCAGGGTTCATGAGTTCAGGGTTCATGGGTTTTGGGTTCATGGGTTCAGGGTTCATCGGTTCAGGGTTGATGGGTTCATGGGCTCAGGGTTTACAGGTTCAGCGTTCATGGGTTCATGGGTTCAGGTTTAAGAGTTCATGGGTTCAGGGTTCATGGGTTCAGGGTTCATGGGTTCAGGGTTCATGGGTTCAGGGTTCATTGGTTCATTGGTCCAAGGTTAATGGGTTCAGGGTTCAGGGTTAAGGTTCATTGGTTAAGGGTTCGTGAGTTCAGGGTTCATGGGTTCCGGGTTGATGGATTCAGGGTTGATGGGCTAAAGGTTGATGAGTGCATGGTTGATGGGTTCAGGGTTCATGGATTCAGCTTTCATGGGTTCATGGGTTCATGGGTTCATGGGTTCGTGGGTTCATGGGTTCCGGGTTGATGGATTCAGGGTTGATGGGCTCAAGGTTGATGAGTGCATGGTTGATGGGTTCAGTGTTGATCGGTTCTGGGTTCATGGGTTCAGGGTTGATGGGTTCAGGGTTCAGGGTTCATTGGTTTATGGGTCTAGGGTTAATGGGTTCAGGGTTCAGGGTTAAGGTTCATTGGTTAAGGGTTCGTGGGTTCAGGGTTCATGGTTTCATGGGTTCAGGGTTAGTGGTTTGATGGGTTCAGGGTTCATGGGTTCATCGATTCAGGGTTATTGGGTTCATGTGTTCATGGGTTCAGTGTTATTGGGTTCAGGGTTCATATGTTCATTGTTTCATGGGTCCAGTGTTCATGGGTTCAGTGTTCATGGGTTCAGTGTTCATGGGTTCAGTGTTATTGGGTTCAGGGTTCATGTGTTCATTGGTTCATGGGTCCAGAGTTCACGGGTTCAGTGTTCATGGGTTCAATGTTCACGCGTTCATGGGTTCATGGGTTCAGGGTTCATGGGTTCAGGGTTCATGGGTTCGGGGATCATAGGTTCAGGGGGTCATGGGTTCATGGGTAGGGTTCATGGGTTCAGAGTTGATGGGTTCAGCGTTCATGGTTTCAGGGTTCATGGGTTCAGGGTTCATGGGTTTCGGGTTCATGGGTTCAGGGTTCATGGGTTCAGGGTTGATGGGTTCATGGGCTCAGGGTTCACAGGTTCAGGGTTCATGGGTTGATGGGTTCAGGTTTCAGAGATCATGGGTTCAGGGTTCTGGGTTCAGGGTTCATGGTTCATGGGTTCAGGGTTGATGGGTTCATGGGCTCAGGGTTCACGGGTTCATGGCTTATGGGTTCATGGGCTCAGGTTTCAGAGTTCATGGGTTCAGGGTTCTGGGTTTAGGGTTCATGGTTCATGGGTTCAATGTTCATGGATTCAGGGTTCAGGGTTCACTGTTTAGGGGTCATTGGTTCAGCGTTCATGGGTTCATGGGTGCATGGGTTCAGAGTTCATCGGTTAAGGGTTCTGGGTTCATTGGTTCATGGGGTCATGGTTGATGAGTTCAGTGTTGATGGTTTCAGGGTTGATGGGTTCAGAGTTCATGGGTTCTAGGTTGATGATATGAGGGTTAATGAATTCATGGTAGATGGGTTCAGGGTTCATGGGTTCAGGGTTCATGGGTTCAGGGTTCATGGGTTCAGGGTTCATGGGTTCAGGGTTCATGGGTTCAGGGTTCATGGGTACATGGGTACAGGGTTAATGGGTTCAAGGTTCATGGGTCCATGGGGTCAGGGTTCATGGGTTCAGGGTTTATGGGTTCAGGGTTAATGGGTTCAGGGTTCATGGTATCAGGGTTCATGGGTTTAGGGTTCATGGGTTCAGGGTTCATGGGTTTAGATTAATGGATTTAGGGTTCTTGGGTTCAGGGTTCATGGGTTTAGATTAATGGATTTAGGGTTCTTGGGTTCAGTGTTCATGGGTACATGGGTACAGGGTTAATGGGTTCAAGGTTCATGGGTTCATGGGTCATGGGTTTATGGGTTCAAGGGTTCATGGGTTCATGGGTTCATGGGTTCACGGGTTCATGGGTTCAGGGTTCATGGGTTCAGGGTTCATGGGTTCAGGGTTCATGGGTACATGGGTACAGGGTTAATGGGTTCAAGGTTCATGGGTTCATGGGTCATGGGTTTATGGGTTCAAGGGTTCATGGGTTCATGGGTTCATGGGTTCACGGGTTCATGGGTTCAGGGTTAAGGATTCATGGGTTCAAGGGTTCAGGGTTCATGGGTACAGGGTTCATGAGTTCAGGGTTCATGGGTTCAGGGTTCATGGGTTCAGTTTTCAGGGTTCAGTTTTCAGGGTTCAGGGTTCAGGATTGATGGGTTAATGGGTTCAGGGTTCATGGGTTCAGGGTTCATGGGTTCAGGGTACATGGGATCAGGGTTCATGGGTTCATGGGTTCAGGGTTCATGGGTTCAGGGTTCATGGGTTCGGGGTTCATGGGTTCATGGGATCAGGTTTCATGGGTTCAGGGTTCATGGGTTGAGGGTTCATGGGTTCAGGGTTCATGGGTTCACGGTTCAGGGTTAAGGTTCATTGGTTAAGGGTTCGTGTGTTCAGGGTTCATGGGTTCCGGGTTGATGGATTCAGGGTTGATGGACTAAAGGTTGATGAGTGCATGGTTGATGGGTTCAGGGTTCATGGATTCAGGTTTCATGGGTTCATGGGTTCATGGGTTCATGGGTTCATGGGTTCATGGGTTCCGGGTTGATGGATTCAGGGTTGATGGGCTCAAGGTTGATGAGTGCATGGTTGATGGGTTGAGGGTTGATCGGTTCTGGGTTCATGGGTTCAGGGTTGATGGGTTCAGGGTTCAGGGTTCATTGGTTCATGGGTCTAGGGTTAATGGGTTCAGGGTTCAGGGTTAAGGTTCATTGGTTAAGGGTTCGTGGGTTCAGGGTTCATTGTTTCATAGGTTCAGGGTTAGTGGTTTGATGGGTTCAGGGTTCATGGGTTCATCGATTCAGGGTTATTGGGTTCATGGGTTCATGGGTTCACGCGTTCATGGGTTCATGGGTTCAGGGTTCATGGGTTCGGGGATCATAGGTTCAGGAGGTCATGGGTTCATCGGTAGGGTTCATGGGTTCAGGGTCGATGGGTTCAGCGTTCATGGTTTCAGGGTTCATGAGTTCAGGGTTCATGGGTTTTGGGTTCATGGGTTCAGGGTTCATCGGTTCAGGGTTGATGGGTTCATGGGCTCAGGGTTTACAGGTTCAGCGTTCATGGGTTCATGGGTTCAGGTTTCAGAGTTCATGGGTTCAGGTTTCAGAGTTCATGGGTTCAGGGTTCATGGGTTCAGGGTTGATGGGTTCAGGGTTGATGGGTTCATGGGTTCAGGGTTCATGGGTTCGGGGTTCATGGGTTCATGGGTTCAGGTTTCATGGGTTCAGGGGTACTGGGTTCAGCGTTCATGGGTTCAGGGTTCATGGGTTCAGGGTTCATGGGTTCAGGGTTCATTGGTTCATTGGTCCAAGGTTAATGGGTGCAGGGTTCAGGGTTAAGGTTCATTGGTTAAAGGTTCGTGGGTTCAGGGTTCATGGGTTCCGGGTTGATGGATTCAGGGTTGATGGGCTAAAGGTTGATGAGTGCATGGTTGATGGGTTCAGGGTTCATGGATTCAGGTTTCATGGGTTCATGGGTTCATGGGTTCATGGGTTCGTGGGTTCATGGGTTCCGGGTTGATGGATTCAGGGTTGATGGGCTCAAGGTTGATGAGTGCATGGTTGATGGGTTCAGTGTTGATCGGTTCTGGGTTCATGGGTTCAGGGTTGATGGGTTCAGGGTTCAGGGTTCATTGGTTTATGGGTCTAGGGTTAATGGGTTCAGGGTTCAGGGTTAAGGTTCATGGGTTCAGTGTTCATGGGTTCAGTGTTCATGGGTTCAGGGTTCATGGGTTCAGGGTTCATGGGTTCAGGGTTCATGGGTTCATGGGATCAGGGTTCATGGGTTCAGGTTTCATGGGTTCAGGGTACATGGGTTTAGGCTTGATGGGTTCAGGGTTGATAGATTCAAGGTTGATGAGTTTAAGGTTGATGGGTTCAGGGTTTATGGGTTCATGGGTTCAGGTTTCAGAGTTCATGGGTTCAGGGTTCTGGGTTTAGGGTTCATGGTTCATGGATCATGGGTTCAATGTTCATGGATTCAGGGTTCAGGGTTCACTGTTTAGGGGTCATTGGTTCAGCGTTCATGGGTTCATGGGTGCATGGGTTCAGAGTTCATCGGTTAAGGGTTCTTGGTTCATTGATTCATGGGGTCAGGGTTGATGAGTTCAGTGTTGGTGGTTTCAGGGTTGATGGGTTCAGAGTTCATGGGTTCTAGGTTGATGATATGAGGGTTAATGAATTCATGGTAGATGGGTTCAGGGTTCATGGGTTCAGGGTTCATGGGTTCAGGGTTCATGGGTTCAGGGTTCATGGGTTCAGGGTTCATGGGTTCAGGGTTCATGGGTTCAGGGTTCATGGGTTCAGGGTTCATGGGTTCAGGGTTCATGGGTTCAGGGTTCATGGGTTCAGGGTTCATGGGTTCAGGGTTCATGGGTTCAGGGTTCATGGGTTCAGGGTTCATGGGTACAGGGTTCATGGGTTCAGGGTTCATGGGTTATGGGTTATGGGTTCATGGGTTCAGGGTTCATTGGTTCATGGGGTCAGGGTTGATGAGTTCAGTGTTGATGGTTTCAGGGTTGATGGGTTCAGAGTTCATGGGTTCTAGGTTGATGATATGAGGGTTAATGAATTCATGGTAGATGGGTTCAGGGTTCATGGGTTCAGGGTTCATGGGTTCAGGGTTGATAGATTCAAGGTTGATGAGTTTAAGGTTGATGGGTTCAGGGTTCATGGGTTTAGGGTTCATGGGTTCATAGGTTCATGGGCTCAGGGATCATGGGTTTAGGGTTCATGGGTTCCGGGTTCATGGGATCAGGGTTCATGGGTTCATGGGTACAGGGTTAATGGGTTCAAGGGTTCATGGGTTGAGGGTTCATGGGTTCAGGGTTCATGGGTTCTGGGTTCAGAGTTATGGGTTCATTCGTTCATTGGTTCATGGTTTCAGGGTTCATGGGTTCATGGGCTCAGGGATCATGGGTTTAGGATTCATGGGTTCCGGGTTCATGGGTTCAGGGTTCATGGGTTCATGGGTACAGGGTTAATGGGTTCAAGGTTCATGGGTCCATGGGGTCAGGGTTCATGGGTTCAGGGTTTATGGTATCAGGGTTCATGGGTTCAGGATTCATGGGTTCAAGGTCCATGGGTTCAGGGTTCATGGGTTCATGGGTTCATGGGTTCAGGGTTCATGGGTTCAGGGTTCATAAGTTCAGAGTTCTTGGGTTCAGAGTTCATGGATTCAGGGTTCATGGGTTCAGGGTTCAGAGTTATGCGTTCTTGGGTTAAGGTTTCATGGTTCATTGGTTCATGGGTCCAGGGTTCATGGGTTCAGGGTTCAGAGTTATGGGTTCATTTGTCCAGTGGTTCATGGGTTCATGGGCTCAGGGATCATGGGTTTATGGGTTCATGGGTTATGGGTTCAGGGTTCATGAGTTCAAGGTTCATGGGTTCAGGGTTCATGGGTTAAGGGTTCATGGGTTCAGGGTTTATGGGTTCAGGGTTCATGGGTTCAGGGTACATGGGTTTAGGCTTGATGGGTTCAGGGTTGATAGATTCAAGGTTGATGAGTTTAGGGTTGATGGGTTCAGGGTTCATGGGTTTAGGGTTCATGGGTTTAGGGTTCATGGGTTCATGGGTTCATGGGCTCAGGGATCATGGGTTTAGGGTTCATGGGTTCCGGGTTCATTGGTTGAGGGTTCATAGGTTCAGAGTTCGTGGGTTCAGGGTTCATGGATTCAGGGTTCATGGGTTCAGGGTTCAGAGTTATGCGTTCTTGGGTTAAGGGTTCATGGTTCATTGGTTCATGGATCCAGGGTTCATGGGTTCAGGGTTCAGAATTATGGGTTCATTTGTCCAGTGGTTCATGGGTTCGTGGGTCAGGGATCATGGGTTCAGGGTTCATGAGTTGAAGGTTCATGGGTTCAGGGTTCATGGGTTCAGGGTTCATGGGTTCAGGGTTCATAGGTTCATGGATTCAGGGTTCATGGGTTCAGGGTTCATGGGTTCAGGGTTCATGGGTTCAGGGTTCATGGGTTCAGGGTAAATGGGTTCAGGGTACATGGGTTTAGGCTTGGTTGGTTCAGTGTTGATGGTTTCAGGGTTGATGGGTTCAGGGTTGATGGGATCAGGGTTCATGGGTTCAGGGTTCATGGGTTCATGGGTTCAGGGTTCATGGGTTCAGGGTTCATGGGTTCAGGAGTCATGGGTTCAAGGTTCATGGGTTAA
The DNA here is from genome assembly GCA_949152435.1 of Gastracanthus pulcherrimus. Lineage (NCBI taxonomy): Eukaryota > Metazoa > Arthropoda > Insecta > Hymenoptera > Pteromalidae > Gastracanthus > Gastracanthus pulcherrimus. Next base: position 231,093 of record CASCKD010000085.1, read on the forward strand.
GGGTTCATGAGTTCATGGGTTCATGGGTTTTGGGTACATGGGTTCATGGTTCATGGGTTCATGGTTCATGGATTCAGGATTGATGGGTTCAGGGTTCACGGGTTCACGGTTCATGGGTTCAGCGTTCATGGGTTCAGAATTCATGGGTTTAGTGTTCATGGGTTTTGGGTACATGCGTTCATGGGTTCAGGTTTCACGGGTTCAGGGTTGATGGGTACAGGGTTCATGGGTTCAGGGATAATAGGTTCAGGTGGTCATGGGTTCATGGGTAGGGTTCATGGGTTCAGGGATGATGGGTTCAGGGTTCACGGGTTCAGTGTTCATGGGTTCAGCGTTCATGGGTTCAGAATTCATGGGTGTAGTGTTCATGGGTTTTGGGTACATGGGTTCATGGGTTCAGGTTTCACGGGTTCAGGGTTCATGGCTTCAAGGTTCATAGGTTAATGGTTCATGGGTTCAAGATTCATGCGTTCAAGGTTCATGGGTTCAGGTTTCAGGGTTGATGGGTTCAGTGTTGCTGGGTTCAGTGTTGATGGGTTCAGTCTTGATGGATTCAGAGTTGATGGGTTCAGGGTTGATGGGTTCAAGGTTGATGAGTTGAGGGTTAATGGGTTGAGGGTTGATGGGTTCAGGGTTCATGGGTTCAGGGTTCAGGGTTCAGGGTTCAGGGTTCATGGGTTCAAGATTCATGCGTTCAAGGTTCATGGGTTCAGGTTTCAGGGTTGATGGGTTCAGTGTTGATGGGTTCAGTGTTGATGGGTTCAGTCTTGATGGATTCAGAGTTTATGGGTTCAGGGTTGATGGGTTCAGTCTTGATGGATTCAGAGTTTATGGGTTCAGGGTTGATGGGTTCAAGGTTGATGTGTTGAGGGTTAATGGGTTCAGGGTTGATTGGTTCAGGGTTGATGGGTTCAGTGTTGATGGTTTCGGGGGTTATGGTTTCAGGCTTGGTGGGTTCAGTGTTGATGGTTTCAGGGTTGATGAGTTCAGGGTTGATGGGTTCAGGGTTGATGGGTTAAGAGTTCATGGGTTCAGGGTTCAGGGTTCATGGGTTCAAGGTTCATGGATTCAGGGTTATTGGGTTCATGGGTTCTTGTGTTCAGTGTTATTGGGTTCATGTGTTCAGTGTTACTGGGTTCAGGGTTCATGTGTTCCAGGGTTCATGGGTTCAGGGTTCATGGGTTCGGGGTTCAGGGTTCAAGGGTTCATGGGTTCAGGGTTCAAGATTCATGGGTTCATGGGTTCAGGGTTCATGGGTTCAGTGTTGATGGTTTCAGAGTTGATGGGTTCAGGGTTGATAGATTCAAGGTTGATGAGTTTAGGGTTGATGGGTTCAGGGTTGACGGGTTCAGGGTTGATGGGTTCAGTGTTGATGGTTTCAGGGATCATGGGTTTAGGGTTCATGGGTTCCGGGTTCATGGGATCAGGGTTCATGGGTTCATGGGTACAGGGTTAATGAGTTCAAGGTTCATGGGTCCATGGGCTCAGGGATCATGGGTTCATGGGTTCAGGGTTCATGGGTTCACGGTTTATGGGTTTAAGATTCATGGGTTCAGGGTTCATGGGTTCAGGGTTCATGGGTTCAGGGTTCATGGGTTCAGGGTTCATGGGTTCATGGGTTCAGGGTTCATGAATTCAGGGTTCATGGGTTCTGGGTTCATGGGTTCAGGGTTCATGGGTTCAGGGTTCATGGGTTCAGGGTTCATGGGTTCAGGGTTCATGGGTTCAGGGTACATGGGTTCAGCGTTCATGGGTTTAGATTAATGGATTTAGGATTCTTGGGTTCAGGGTTCATGGGTTTAGATTAATGGATTTAGGGTTCTTGGGTTCAGTGTTCATGGGTTCAGGGTTCATGGGTTCATGGGTTCATGGGTTTATGGGTTCAAGGGTTCATCGGTTCAGGGTTCATGGGTTAAGGGTTCATGAGTTCATGGGTTCATGGGTTTTGGGTACATGGGTTCATGGTTCATGGGTTCATGGTTCATGGATTCAGGGTTGATGGGTTCAGGGTTCACGGGTTCATGGTTCATGGGTTCAGCGTTCATGGGTTCAGGGGTCATGGATTCAGGGTTCATGGGTTCAGGGTTCATGGGTTCAAGGTTCATGGCTTCATGGCTTCAGGGTTCATGGGTTCAGCGTTCATGGGTTCAGGGTTCAGGGTTAAGGGTTTAGGGTTCATAGGTTCATGGATTTACGGTTCAGAGTTCAGGGTTCAGGGTTCATGGGTTCAGGGTTCAGGATTCATGGGTTCAAGATTCATGGGTTCAAGGTTCATGGGTTCAGGTTTCAGGTTTGATGGGTTCAGGTTTCAGGTTTGATGGGTTCAGTATTGATGGGTTCAGTATTGATGGTGTCAGAGTTGATGGGTTCAGGGTTGATGGGTTCAAGGTTGATGAGTTGAGGGTTAATGGGTTCAGGGTTGATGGGTTCAGGGTTGATGGTTTCAGGGTTGATGGTTTCAGGCTTGGTGGGTTCAGTGTTTATGGTTTCAGGGTTAAAGGGTTCAGGGTTGATGGGTTGAGGGTTGATGGTTTCAGGGTTCATGGGTTCAGGGGTCAGGGTTCATGGGTTCAAGGTTCATGCGCTCAGGTTTCAGAGTTCATGGGTTCAGGGTTCTGGGTTCAGGGTTCATGGGATCAAGGTTCATGGGTTCAGGGTTCAGTGTTCAGGGTTCAGGTTTCATGGGTTCATGGATTCACGGTTCAGGGTTCAGGGTTCAAGGTTGATGGGTTCAGGGTGAAGGATTCATGGGTTCATGGGTTCAGGGTTCATGGGTTAAGGGTTCATGGGTTAAGGGTTCATGGATTCAGGGTTCATGGGTTCAGGGTTCATGGGTTCAGGGTTCATGGGTTTAGATTTATGGATTCAGGGTTCTTGGGTTCAGTGTTCATGGGTTCAGGGTTCATGGGTTCATGGGTTCATGGTTTCATGGGTTCAGGGTTCATGGGTTCATGGGTTCATGGTTTCATGGGTTCAGGGTTCATGGGTTCAGGGTTCATGGGTTTAGATTAATGGATTCAGGGTTCTTGGGTTCAGTGTTCGTGGGTTCAGGGTTCATGGGTTCATGGGTTCATGGGTTTATGGGTTCAAGGGTTCATGGGTTCATGTGTTCATGGGTCCACGGGTTCATGGGTTCAGTTTTCAGGGTTCATTGTTCAGGATTCATTGGTTAATGGGTTCAGGGTTCATGGGTCCAGGGTTCATGGGTTCAGGGTTCATGGGTTCATGGGTTCATGGGTTCAGGGTTCATGGGTTCAGGGTTTATGGGTTCAGGTTTCATGGGTTCAGGGTTCATGGCTTCAAGGTTCATGGGTTAATGGTTAATGGGTTCAGGGTTCATGGGTTCAGGGATCATGGGTTCAGGGTTCATGGGTTCATGGGTTCAGAGTTCATGGGTTCAGGGTTCATGGGTTCAGGGTCATGGGTTCAGGGTTCATGGGTTCAGGGTTCATGGGTTTAGATTAATGGATTCAGGGTTCTTGGGTTCAGTGTTCGTGGGTTCAGGGTTCATGGGTTCATGGGTTCATGGGTTTATGGGTTCAAGGGTTCATGGGTTCATGTGTTCATGGGTCCACGGGTTCATGGGTTCAGTTTTCAGGGTTCATTGTTCAGGATTCATTGGTTAATGGGTTCATTGTTCAGGATTCATTGGTTAATGGGTTCAGGGTTCATGGGTCCAGGGTTCATGGGTTCAGGGTTCATGGGTTCATGGGTTCATGGGTTCAGGGTTCATGGGTTCAGGGTTTATGGGTTCAGGTTTCATGGGTTCAGGGTTGATGGCTTCAAGGTTCATGGGTTAATGGTTAATGGGTTCAGGGTTCATGGTTTCAGGGATCATGGGTTCAGGGTTCATGGGTTCATGGGTTCAGAGTTCATGGGTTCAGGGTTCATGGGTTCAGGGGTCATGGGTTCAGGGTTCATGGGTTCAGGGTTCATGGGTTCAGAGTTCATGAGTTCATGGGTTCAGGGTTCATTGGTTCAGGGTTCATGGGTTCAGGGATCATAGGTTCAAGGTCCATGGGTTCATATGTTCAGGTTTCACGGGTTCAGGGTTCATGGCTTCAAGGTTCATGGGTTAATGGTTCATGGGTTCATGGTTCATGGGTTCAGGGTTGATGGGTTCAGGGTTCACGGATTCAGGGTTCATGGGTTCAGCGTTCATGGGTTCAGAATTCATGGGTTTAGTGTTCATGGGTTTTGGGTACATGGGTTCATGGATTCAGGTTTCACGGGTTCAGGGTTCATGGCTTCAAGGTTCATGGGTAAATGGTTCATGGGTTCATGGTTCATGGGTTCAGGGTTTGGTGGGTTCAGTGTTCATGGGTTCAGTTTTCAGGGTTCAGTTTTCAGGGTTCAGGGTTCAGGATTGATGGGTTAATGGGTTCAGGGTTCATGGGTTCGGGGTTCATGGGTTCAGGGTACATGGGATCAGGGTTCATGGGTTCATGGGTTCAGGGTTCATGGGTTCAGGGTTCATGGGTTCGGGGTTCATGGGTTCATGGGATCAGGTTTCATGGGTTCAGGGTTCATGGGTTGAGGGTTCATGGGTTCAGTTTTCAGGGTTCAGTTTTCAGGGTTCAGGGTTCAGGATTCATTCTTTACTGGGTTCAGGGTTCATGGGTTCAGGGTTCATGGGTTCAGGGTACATGGGTTCAGGGTTCATGGGTTCGGGGTTCATGGATTCATGGGATCAGGTTTCATGGGTTCAGGGTTCATGGGTTCAGGGTTCATGGGTTCATGGGTTCAAGGGTTCAGGGTTCATGGGTTCAGGGTTCAAGGGTTCAGGGTTCATGGGTAAAGAATTCATGGTTCATTGGTCCAGGGATCAGGGGTTCATGGGCTCAGGGATCATGGGTTTAGGGTTCATGGGTTCCGGGTTCATGGGTTCAGGATTCATGGGTTCATGGGTACAGGGTTAATGGGTTCAACGTTCATGGGTCCATGGGTTCAGGGTTCATGGGTTCAGGGTTTATGGGTTCAGGGTTAATGGGTTCAGGGTTCATGGTATCAGGGTTCATGGGTTCAGGGTTCATGGGTTCAGGGTTCATGGGTTTAGATTAATGGATTTAGGGTTCTTGGGTTCAGGGTTCATGGGTTTAGATTAATGGATTTAGGGTTCTTGGGTTCAGTGTTCGTGGGTTCAGGGTTCATGGGTTCATGGGTCATGGGTTTATGGGTTCAAGGGTTCATGGGTTTTGGGTTCATGGGTTCACGGGTTCATGGGTTCAGGGTTAAGGATTCATGGGTTCAAGGGTTCAGGGTTCATGGGTTCAGGGTTCATGAGTTCAGGGTTCATGGGTTCAGGGTTCATGGGTTCAGTTTTCAGGGTTCAGTTTTCAGGGTTCAGGGTTCAGGATTGATGGGTTAATGGGTTCAGGGTTCATGGGTTCAGGGTTGATGGATTCAGGGTTGATGGACTAAAGGTTGATGAGTGCATGGTTGATGGGTTCAGGGTTCATGGATTCAGGTTTCATGGGTTCATGGGTTCATGGGTTCATGGGTTCATGGGTTCATGGGTTCCGGGTTGATGGATTCAGGGTTGATGGGCTCAAGGTTGATGAGTGCATGGTTGATGGGTTGAGGGTTGATCGGTTCTGGGTTCATGGGTTCAGGGTTGATGGGTTCAGGGTTCAGGGTTCATTGGTTCATGGGTCTAGGGTTAATGGGTTCAGGGTTCAGGGTTAAGGTTCATTGGTTAAGGGTTCGTGGGTTCAGGGTTCATTGTTTCATAGGTTCAGGGTTAGTGGTTTGATGGGTTCAGGGTTCATGGGTTCATCGATTCAGGGTTATTGGGTTCATGGGTTCATGGGTTCACGCGTTCATGGGTTCATGGGTTCATGGGTTCAGGGTTCATGGGTTCGGGGATCATAGGTTCAGGGGGTCATGGGTTCATCGGTAGGGTTCATGGGTTCAGGGTCGATGGGTTCAGCGTTCATGGTTTCAGGGTTCATGAGTTCAGGGTTCATGGGTTTTGGGTTCATGGGTTCAGGGTTCATCGGTTCAGGGTTGATGGGTTCATGGGCTCAGGGTTTACAGGTTCAGCGTTCATGGGTTCATGGGTTCAGGTTTAAGAGTTCATGGGTTCAGGGTTCATGGGTTCAGGGTTCATGGGTTCAGGGTTCATTGGTTCATTGGTCCAAGGTTAATGGGTTCAGGGTTCAGGGTTAAGGTTCATTGGTTAAGGGTTCGTGGGTTCAGGGTTCATGGGTTCCGGGTTGATGGATTCAGGGTTGATGGGCTAAAGGTTGATGAGTGCATGGTTGATGGGTTCAGGGTTCATGGATTCAGGTTTCATGGGTTCATGGGTTCATGGGTTCATGGGTTCGTGGGTTCATGGGTTCCGGGTTGATGGATTCAGGGTTGATGGGCTCAAGGTTGATGAGTGCATGGTTGATGGGTTAAGTGTTGATCGGTTCTGGGTTCATGGGTTCAGGGTTGATGGGTTCAGGGTTCAGGGTTCATTGGTTTATGGGTCTAGGGTTAATGGGTTCAGGGTTCAGGGTTAAGGTTCATTGGTTAAGGGTTCGTGGGTTCAGGGTTCATGGTTTCATGGGTTCAGGGTTAGTGGTTTGATGGGTTCAGGGTTCATGGGTTCATCGATTCAGGGTTATTGGGTTCATGTGTTCATGGGTTCAGTGTTATTGGGTTCAGGGTTCATATGTTCATTGTTTCATGGGTCCAGTGTTCATGGGTTCAGTGTTCATGGGTTCAGTGTTCATGGGTTCAGTGTTATTGGGTTCAGGGTTCATGTGTTCATTGGTTCATGGGTCCAGAGTTCGCGGGTTCAGTGTTCATGGGTTCAATGTTCACGCGTTCATGGGTTCATGGGTTCAGGGTTCATGGGTTCAGGGTTCATGGGTTCGGGGATCATAGGTTCAGGGGGTCATGGGTTCATGGGTAGGGTTCATGGGTTCAGAGTTGATGGGTTCAGCGTTCATGGTTTCAGGGTTCATGGGTTCAGGCTTCATGGGTTTCGGGTTCATGGGTTCAGGGTTCATGGGTTCAGGGTTGATGGGTTCATGGGCTCAGGGTTCACAGGTTCAGGGTTCATGGGTTGATGGGTTCAGGTTTCAGAGATCATGGGTTCAGGGTTCTGGGTTCAGGGTTCATGGTTCATGGGTTCAGGGTTGATGGGTTCATGGGCTCAGGGTTCACGGGTTCATGGCTTATGGGTTCATGGGCTCAGGTTTCAGAGTTCATGGGTTCAGGGTTCTGGGTTTAGGGTTCATGGTTCATGGGTTCAATGTTCATGGATTCAGGGTTCAGGGTTCACTGTTTAGGGGTCATTGGTTCAGCGTTCATGGGTTCATGGGTGCATGGGTTCAGAGTTCATCGGTTAAGGGTTCTGGGTTCATTGGTTCATGGGGTCATGGTTGATGAGTTCAGTGTTGATGGTTTCAGGGTTGATGGGTTCAGAGTTCATGGGTTCTAGGTTGATGATATGAGGGTTAATGAATTCATGGTAGATGGGTTCAGGGTTCATGGGTTCAGGGTTCATGGGTTCAGGGTTCATGGGTTCAGGGTTCATGGGTTCAGGGTTCATGGGTTCAGGGTTCATGGGTTCAGGGTTCATGGGTACATGGGTACAGGGTTAATGGGTTCAAGGTTCATGGGTCCATGGGGTCAGGGTTCATGGGTTCAGGGTTTATGGGTTCAGGGTTAATGGGTTCAGGGTTCATGGTATCAGGGTTCATGGGTTTAGGGTTCATGGGTTCAGGGTTCATGGGTTTAGATTAATGGATTTAGGGTTCTTGGGTTCAGGGTTCATGGGTTTAGATTAATGGATTTAGGGTTCTTGGGTTCAGTGTTCGTGGGTTCAGGGTTCATGGGTTCATGGGTCATGGGTTTATGGGTTCAAGGGTTCATGGGTTCATGGGTTCATGGGTTCACGGGTTCATGGGTTCAGGGTTAAGGATTCATGGGTTCAAGGGTTCAGGGTTCATGGGTTCAGGGTTCATGAGTTCAGGGTTCATGGGTTCAGGGTTCATGGGTTCAGTTTTCAGGGTTCAGTTTTCAGGGTTCAGGGTTCAGGATTGATGGGTTAATGGGTTCAGGGTTCGTGGGTTCAGGGTTCATGGGTTCAGGGTACATGGGATCAGGGTTCATGGGTTCATGGGTTCAGGGTTCATGGGTTCAGGGTTCATGGGTTCGGGGTTCATGGGTTCATGGGATCAGGTTTCATGGGTTCAGGGTTCATGGGTTGAGGGTTCATGGGTTCAGGGTTCATGGGTTCACGGTTCAGGGTTAAGGTTCATTGGTTAAGGGTTCATGGGTTCATCGATTCAGGGTTATTGGGTTCATGGGTTCATGGGTTCACGCGTTCATGGGTTCATGGGTTCATGGGTTCAGGGTTCATGGGTTCGGGGATCATAGTTTCAGGGGGTCATGGGTTCATCGGTAGGGTTCATGGGTTCAGGGTCGATGGGTTCAGCGTTCATGGTTTCAGGGTTCATGAGTTCAGGGTTCATGGGTTTTGGGTTCATGGGTTCAGGGTTCATCGGTTCAGGGTTGATGGGTTCATGGGCTCAGGGTTTACAGGTTCAGCGTTCATGGGTTCATGGGTTCAGGTTTAAGAGTTCATGGGTTCAGGGTTCATGGGTTCAGGGTTCATGGGTTCAGGGTTCATTGGTTCATTGGTCCAAGGTTAATGGGTTCAGGGTTCAGGGTTAAGGTTCATTGGTTAAGGGTTCGTGGGTTCAGGGTTCATGGGTTCCGGGTTGATGGATTCAGGGTTGATGGGCTAAAGGTTGATGAGTGCATGGTTGATGGGTTCAGGGTTCATGGATTCAGGTTTCATGGGTTCATGGGTTCATGGGTTCATGGGTTCGTGGGTTCATGGGTTCCGGGTTGATGGATTCAGGGTTGATGGGCTCAAGGTTGATGAGTGCATGGTTGATGGGTTAAGTGTTGATCGGTTCTGGGTTCATGGGTTCAGGGTTGATGGGTTCAGGGTTCAGGGTTCATTGGTTTATGGGTCTAGGGTTAATGGGTTCAGGGTTCAGGGTTAAGGTTCATTGGTTAAGGGTTCGTGGGTTCAGGGTTCATGGTTTCATGGGTTCAGGGTTAGTGGTTTGATGGGTTCAGGGTTCATGGGTTCATCGATTCAGGGTTATTGGGTTCATGTGTTCATGGGTTCAGTGTTATTGGGTTCAGGGTTCATATGTTCATTGTTTCATGGGTCCAGTGTTCATGGGTTCAGTGTTCATGGGTTCAGTGTTCATGGGTTCAGTGTTATTGGGTTCAGGGTTCATGTGTTCATTGGTTCATGGGTCCAGAGTTCGCGGGTTCAGTGTTCATGGGTTCAATGTTCACGCGTTCATGGGTTCATGGGTTCAGGGTTCATGGGTTCAGGGTTCATGGGTTCGGGGATCATAGGTTCAGGGGGTCATGGGTTCATGGGTAGGGTTCATGGGTTCAGAGTTGATGGGTTCAGCGTTCATGGTTTCAGGGTTCATGGGTTCAGGCTTCATGGGTTTCGGGTTCATGGGTTCAGGGTTCATGGGTTCAGGGTTGATGGGTTCATGGGCTCAGGGTTCACAGGTTCAGGGTTCATGGGTTGATGGGTTCAGGTTTCAGAGATCATGGGTTCAGGGTTCTGGGTTCAGGGTTCATGGTTCATGGGTTCAGGGTTGATGGGTTCATGGGCTCAGGGTTCACGGGTTCATGGCTTATGGGTTCATGGGCTCAGGTTTCAGAGTTCATGGGTTCAGGGTTCTGGGTTTAGGGTTCATGGTTCATGGGTTCAATGTTCATGGATTCAGGGTTCAGGGTTCACTGTTTAGGGGTCATTGGTTCAGCGTTCATGGGTTCATGGGTGCATGGGTTCAGAGTTCATCGGTTAAGGGTTCTGGGTTCATTGGTTCATGGGGTCATGGTTGATGAGTTCAGTGTTGATGGTTTCAGGGTTGATGGGTTCAGAGTTCATGGGTTCTAGGTTGATGATATGAGGGTTAATGAATTCATGGTAGATGGGTTCAGGGTTCATGGGTTCAGGGTTCATGGGTTCAGGGTTCATGGGTTCAGGGTTCATGGGTTCAGGGTTCATGGGTTCAGGGTTCATGGGTTCAGGGTTCATGGGTACATGGGTACAGGGTTAATGGGTTCAAGGTTCATGGGTCCATGGGGTCAGGGTTCATGGGTTCAGGGTTTATGGGTTCAGGGTTAATGGGTTCAGGGTTCATGGTATCAGGGTTCATGGGTTTAGGGTTCATGGGTTCAGGGTTCATGGGTTTAGATTAATGGATTTAGGGTTCTTGGGTTCAGGGTTCATGGGTTTAGATTAATGGATTTAGGGTTCTTGGGTTCAGTGTTCGTGGGTTCAGGGTTCATGGGTTCATGGGTCATGGGTTTATGGGTTCAAGGGTTCATGGGTTCATGGGTTCATGGGTTCACGGGTTCATGGGTTCAGGGTTAAGGATTCATGGGTTCAAGGGTTCAGGGTTCATGGGTTCAGGGTTCATGAGTTCAGGGTTCATGGGTTCAGGGTTCATGGGTTCAGTTTTCAGGGTTCAGTTTTCAGGGTTCAGGGTTCAGGATTGATGGGTTAATGGGTTCAGGGTTCGTGGGTTCAGGGTTCATGGGTTCAGGGTACATGGGATCAGGGTTCATGGGTTCATGGGTTCAGGGTTCATGGGTTCAGGGTTCATGGGTTCGGGGTTCATGGGTTCATGGGATCAGGTTTCATGGGTTCAGGGTTCATGGGTTGAGGGTTCATGGGTTCAGGGTTCATGGGTTCACGGTTCAGGGTTAAGGTTCATTGGTTAAGGGTTCGTGTGTTCAGGGTTCATGGGTTCCGGGTTGATGGATTCAGGGATGATGGACTAAAGGTTGATGAGTGCATGGTTGATGGGTTCAGGGTTCATGGATTCAGGTTTCATGGGTTCATGGGTTCATGGGTTCATGGGTTCATGGGTTCCGGGTTGATGGATTCAGGGTTGATGGGCTCAAGGTTGATGAGTGCATGGTTGATGGGTTGAGGGTTGATCGGTTCTGGGTTCATGGGTTCAGGGTTGATGGGTTCAGGGTTCAGGGTTCATTGGTTCATGGGTCTAGGGTTAATGGGTTCAGGGTTCAGGGTTAAGGTTCATTGGTTAAGGGTTCGTGGGTTCAGGGTTCATTGTTTCATAGGTTCAGGGTTAGTGGTTTGATGGGTTCAGGGTTCATGGGTTCATCGATTCAGGGTTATTGGGTTCATGGGTTCATGGGTTCACGCGTTCATGGGTTCATGGGTTCAGGGTTCATGGGTTCGGGGATCATAGGTTCAGGAGGTCATGGGTTCATCGGTAGGGTTCATGGGTTCAGGGTCGATGGGTTCAGCGTTCATGGTTTCAGGGTTCATGAGTTCAGGGTTCATGGGTTTTGGGTTCATGGGTTCAGGGTTCATCGGTTCAGGGTTGATGGGTTCATGGGCTCAGGGTTTACAGGTTCAGCGTTCATGGGTTCATGGGTTCAGGTTTCAGAGTTCATGGGTTCAGGTTTCAGAGTTCATGGGTTCAGGGTTCATGGGTTCAGGGTTGATGGGTTCAGGGTTGATGGGTTCATGGGTTCAGGGTTCATGGGTTCGGGGTTCATGGGTTCATGGGTTCAGGTTTCATGGGTTCAGGGGTACTGGGTTCAGCGTTCATGGGTTCAGGGTTCATGGGTTCAGGGTTCATGGGTTCAGGGTTCATGGGTTCAGGGTTCATTGGTTCATTGGTCCAAGGTTAATGGGTTCAGGGTTCAGGGTTAAGGTTCATTGGTTAAGGGTTCGTGGGTTCAGGGTTCATGGGTTCCGGGTTGATGGATTCAGGGTTGATGGGCTAAAGGCTGATGAGTGCATGGTTGATGGGTTCAGGGTTCATGGATTCAGGTTTCATGGGTTCATGGGTTCATGGGTTCATGGGTTCGTGGGTTCATGGGTTCCGGGTTGATGGATTCAGGGTTGATGGGCTCAAGGTTGATGAGTGCATGGTTGATGGGTTCAGTGTTGATCGGTTCTGGGTTCATGGGTTCAGGGTTGATGGGTTCAGGGTTCAGGGTTCATTGGTTTATGGGTCATGGGTTAATGGGTTCAGGGTTCAGGGTTAAGGTTCATGGGTTCAGTGTTCATGGGTTCAGTGTTCATGGGTTCAGGGTTCATGGGTTCAGGGTTCATGGGTTCAGGGTTCATGGGTTCATGGGATCAGGGTTCATGGGTTCAGGTTTCATGGGTTCAGGGTACATGGGTTTAGGCTTGATGGGTTCAGGGTTGATAGATTCAAGGTTGATGAGTTTAAGGTTGATGGGTTCAGGGTTCATGGGTTGATGGGTTCAGGTTTCAGAGTTCATGGGTTCAGGGTTCTGGGTTCAGGGTTCATGGTTCATGGGTTCAGGGTTGATGGGTTCATGGGCTCAGGGTTCACGGGTTCAGGGTTTATGGGTTCATGGGTTCAGGTTTCAGAGTTCATGGGTTCAGGGTTCTGGGTTTAGGGTTCATGGTTCATGGATCATGGGTTCAATGTTCATGGATTCAGGGTTCAGGGTTCACTGTTTAGGGGTCATTGGTTCGGCGTTCATGGGTTCATGGGTGCATGGGTTCAGAGTTCATCGGTTAAGGGTTCTTGGTTCATTGATTCATGGGGTCAGGGTTGATGAGTTCAGTGTTGGTGGTTTCAGGGTTGATGGGTTCAGAGTTCATGGGTTCTAGGTTGATGATATGAGGGTTAATGAATTCATGGTAGATGGGTTCAGGGTTCATGGGTTCAGGGTTCATGGGTTCAGGGTTCATGGGTTCAGGGTTCATGGGTTCAGGGTTCATGGGTTCAGGGTTCATGGGTTCAGGGTTCATGGGTTCAGGGTTCATGGGTTCAGGGTTCATGGGTTCAGGGTTCATGGGTTCAGGGTTCATGGGTACAGGGTTCATGGGTTCAGGGTTCATGGGTTATGGGTTATGGGTTCATGGGTTCAGGGTTCATTGGTTCATGGGGTCAGGGTTGATGAGTTCAGTGTTGATGGTTTCAGGGTTGATGGGTTCAGAGTTCATGGGTTCTAGGTTGATGATATGAGGGTTAATGAATTCATGGTAGATGGGTTCAGGGTTCATGGGTTCAGGGTTCATGGGTTCAGGGTTGATAGATTCAAGGTTGATGAGTTTAAGGTTGATGGGTTCAGGGTTCATGGGTTTAGGGTTCATGGGTTCATAGGTTCATGGGCTCAGGGATCATGGGTTTAGGGTTCATGGGTTCCGGGTTCATGGGATCAGGGTTCATGGGTTCATGGGTACAGGGTTAATGGGTTCAAGGGTTCATGGGTTGAGGGTTCATGGGTTCAGGGGTCATGGGTTCTGGGTTCAGAGTTATGGGTTCATTCGTTCATTGGTTCATGGTTTCAGGGTTCATGGGTTCATGGGCTCAGGGATCATGGGTTTAGGATTCATGGGTTCCGGGTTCATGTGTTCAGGGTTCATGGGTTCATGGGTACAGGGTTAATGGGTTCAAGGTTCATGGGTCCATGGGGTCAGGGTTCATGGGTTCAGGGTTTATGGTATCAGGGTTCATGGGTTCAGGATTCATGGGTTCAGGGTTCATGGGTTCAGGGTTCATGGGTTCAGGGTTCATGGGTTCTGGGTACATGGGTTTAGGCTTGATGGGTTCAGGGTTGATAGATTCAAGGTTGATGAGTTTAGGGTTGATGGGTTCAGGGTTCATGGGTTTAGGGTTCATGGGTTTAGGGTTCATGGGTTCATGGGTTCATGGGCTCAGGGATCATGGGTTTAGGGTTCATGGGTTCCGGGTTCATGGGTTTAGGGTTCATGGGTTCAGAGTTCGTGGGTTCAGGGTTCATGGATTCAGGGTTCATGGGTTCAGGGTTCAGAGTTATGCGTTCTTGGGTTAAGGGTTCATGGTTCATTGGTTCATGGGTCCAGGGTTCATGGGTTCAGGGTTCAGAATTATGGGTTCATTTGTCCAGTGGTTCATGGGTTCGTGGGCTCAGGGATCATGGGTTCATGGGTTCAGGGTTCATGAGTTCAAGGTTCATGGGTTCAGGGTTCATGGGTTCAGGGTTCATGGGTTCAGGGTTCATGGGTTCAGGGTTCATAGGTTCATGGATTCAGGGTTCATGGGTTCAGGGTTCATGGGTTCAGGGTTCATGGGTTCAGGGTTCATGGGTTCAGGGTAAATGGGTTCAGGGTACATGGGTTTAGGCTTGATGGGTTCAGGGTTGATAGATTCAAGGTTGATGAGTTTAGGGTTGATGGGTTCAGGGTTGATGGGTTCAGGGTTGATGGTTTCAGGCTTGGTTGGTTCAGTGTTGATGGTTTCAGGTTTGATGGGTTCACGGTTGATGGGATCAGGGTTCATGGGTTCAGGGTTCATGGGTTCATGGGTTCAGGGTTCATGGGTTCAGGGTTCATGGGTTCAGGGGTCATGGGTTCAAGGTTCATGGGTTAAGGGTTCATGAGTTCATGGGTTCATGGGTTTTGGGTACATGGGTTCATGGTTCATGGGTTCATGGTTCATGGATTCAGGATTGATGGGTTCAGGGTTCACGGGTTCACGGTTCATGGGTTCAGCGTTCATGGGTTCAGAATTCATGGGTTTAGTGTTCATGGGTTTTGGGTACATGGGTTCATGGGTTCAGGTTTCACGGGTTCAGGGTTGATGGGTACAGGGTTCATGGGTTCAGGGATAATAGGTTCAGGTGGTCATGGGTTCATGGGTAGGGTTCAGAGTTATGCGTTCTTGGGTTAAGGTTTCATGGTTCATTGGTTCATGGGTCCAGGGTTCATGGGTTCAGGGTTCAGAGTTATGGGTTCATTTGTCCAGTGGTTCATGGGTTCATGGGCTCAGGGATCATGGGTTCATGGGTTCAGGTTTCATGGGTTCAGGGTTTATGGGTTCATGGGTTATGGGTTCAGGGTTCATGAGTTCAAGGTTCATGGGTTCAGGGTTCATGGGTTCAGGGTTCATGGGTTCAGGGTTCATGGGTTCATGGGTTCAGGGTTCAGAGTTATGCGTTCTTGGGTTAAGGTTTCATGGTTCATTGGTTCATGGGTCCAGGGTTCATGGGTTCAGGGTTCAGAGTTATGGGTTCATTTGTCCAGTGGTTCATGGGTTCATGGGCTCAGGGATCATGGGTTCATGGGTTCAGGGTTCATGGGTTCAGGGTTTATGGGTTCATGGGTTATGGGTTCAGGGTTCATGAGTTCAAGGTTCATGGGTTCAGGGTTCATGGGTTCCGGGTTCATGGGTTCAGGGTTCATGGGTTCATGGGTACAGGGTTAATGGGTTCAAGGTTCATGGGTCCATGGGGTCAGGGTTCATGAGTTCAGGGTTTATGGTATCAGGGTTCATGGGTTCAGGATTCAAGGGTTCAAGGTCCATGGGTTCATGGGTTCAGGGTTCATGGGTTCATGGGTTCATGTGTTCATGGGTTCAGGGTTCATGGGTTCAGGGTTCATGGATTCAGATTTCATGGGTTCATGGGTTCATGGGTTCATGGGTTAATGGGTTCAGGGTTATTGTGTTCAGGGTTCGTGGGTTCATGGGTTCAGGGTTCATCGGTTCAGGGTTATTGGGTTCAGGGTTCATGGGTTCAGGGTTGATGGGTTCAGGGTTCACGGGTTCAAGGTTCATGTGTTCAGGGTTCAGGGTTCAGGGTTCAGGGTTCATGGGTTCATGGATTCACGGTTCAGGGTTCAGGGTTTAGGGGTCATTGGTCCAGCGTTCATGGGTTCATTGGTGCATGGGTTCAGAGTTCATCGGTTAAGGGTTCATGACTCATTGGTTCATGGGTTTATGGGTTCATGGGTTCACGGGTTCATTGGTTCAGGGTTAAGGATTCATGGGTTCAAGGGTTCAGGGTTCATGGGTTCATGGGTTCAGGGTTCATGGGTTCAGGGTTCATGGGTTCAGGGGTCATGGGTTCATGGTTCATGGGTTAAGGGTTCATGAGTTCATGGGTTCATGGGTTTTGGGTACATGGGTTCATGGTTCATGGGTTCATGGTTCATGGATTCAGGGTTGATGGGTTCAGGGTTCACGGGTTCATGGTTCATGGGTTCAACGTTCATGGGTTCAGGGGTCATGGGTTCAGGGTTCATGGGTTAAGGGTTCATGAGTTCATGGGTTCATGGGTTTTGGGTACATGGGTTCATGGTTCATGGGTTCATGGTTCATGGATTCAGGGTTGATGGGTTCAGGTTTCACGGGTTCAGGGTTCATGGCTTCAAGGTTAATGGGTTAATGGTTCATGGGTTCATGGTTCATGGGTTCAGGGTTCATGGGTTCAGTTTTCAGGGTTCAGTTTTCAGGGTTCAGGATTCAGGATTCATGGGTTAATGGGATCAGGGTTCATGGGTTCAGGGTTCATGGGTTCAGGGTTCATGGGTTCATGGGTTCAGGGTTCATGGTTTCAGGGTTCATGGGTTTAGGGGTCATGGGTTCAGGGTTCATGGGTTAAGGGTTCATGAGTTCATGGGTTCATGGGTTTTGGGTACATGGGTTCATGGTTCATGGGTTCATGGTTCATGGATTCAGGGTTGATGGGTTCAGGGTTCACGGGTTCAGTGTTCATGGGTTCAGCGTTCATGGGTTCAGAATTCATGGGTGTAGTGTTCATGGGTCTTGGGTACATGGGTTCATGGGTTCAGGTTTCACGGGTTCAGGGTTCATGGCTTCAAGGTTCATAGGTTAATGGTTCATGGGTTCAAGATTCATGCGTTCAAGGTTCATGGGTTCAGGTTTCAGGGTTGATGGGTTCAGTGTTGATGGGTTCAGTGTTGATGGGTTCAGTCTTGATGGATTCAGAGTTGATGGGTTCAGGGTTGATGGGTTCAAGGTTGATGAGTTGAGGGTTAATGGGTTCAGGGTTCATGGGTTCAGGGTTCATGGGTTCAGGGTTCATGGGTTCATGGGTTCAGGGTTCAGGGTTCAGGGTTCAGGGTTCATGGCTTCATGGGTTCACGGGTTCATGGGTTCATGTGTTCAGTGTTCAGGATTCGTGGGTTCATGGTTTCAGGGTTCATGGGTTCAGGGTTCGTGGGTTCATAGGTTCAGGGTTCATGGGTTCAGGGTTCATGGGTTCAGGGTTCATGGGTTCAGGGTTCATGGTATTAGATTAATGGATTCAGGGTTCTTGGGTTCAGTGTTCGTGGGTTCAGGGTTCATGGGTTCATGGGTTCATGGGTTCATGGGTTCATGGGTTCAGAGTTCATGGGTTCAGGGTTCATGGGTTTAGATTAATGGATTTAGGATTCTTGGGTTCAGGGTTCATGGGTTTAGATTAATGGATTTAGGGTTCTTGGGTTCAGTGTTCATGGGTTCAGGGTTCATGGGTTCATGGGTTCATGGGTTTATGGGTTCAAGGGTTCATCGGGTCAGGGTTCATGGGTTAAGGGTTCATGAGTTCATGGGTTCATGGGTTTTGGGTACATGGGTTCATGGTTCATGGGTTCATGGTTCATGGATTCAGGGTTGATGGGTTCAGGGTTCACGGGTTCATGGTTCATGGGTTCAGCCTTCATGGGTTCAGGGGTCATGGGTTCAGGGTTCATGGGTTAAGGGTTCATGAGTTCATGGTTCATGGGTTCAGGGTTCATGGGTTCAGGGTTCACGGATTCAGGGTTCATGGGTTCAGGGTTCATGGGTTCAAGGTTCATGGCTTCATGGCTTCAGGGTTCATGGGTTCAGCGTTCATGGGTTCAGGGTTCAGGGTTAAGGGTTTAGGGTTCATAGGTTCATGGATTTACGGTTCAGAGTTCAGGGTTCAGGGTTCATGGGTTCAGGGTTCAGGATTCATGGGTTCAAGATTCATGGGTTCAAGGTTCATGGGTTCAGGTTTCAGGTTTGATGGGTTCAGTATTGATGGGTTCAGTATTGATGGGTTCAGTATTGATGGGTTCAGTATTGATGGGTTCAGTATTGATGGTGTCAGAGTTGATGGGTTCAGG